>JARQWZ010003451.1:0-159830 GCA_033150135.1 Gobio occitaniae
CTTAAATTTTGAGATTTTTACTGTATTAATAGGTTTAGGGGCTAGACCCATAGAGCGTGAAGGAACCCCTGCAAACATGCCCCTGCGGGGCCCTACGCTGGCTTTTTGCGGGGCACAGTGGGCTAGGGCCAGCCCACACCAAACCTAAAATGGCCCAGTGCGGGCTTGCCCAGGCGAGGGCCCACAGCTTTGGGCCCACCGCAGGCTATCTGTGAGCAGCCCACTCTAGCAGACTGCCCACATTAAGCCCATGGTGGCCCAGTGTGGGCCAGCCCGTTCGGGCCCAGAACAACTTTTGTACCTTTGGTCCCATGCAGATTTTGTGTAGGCTGCCCACTTCGTTTTTCAATTAAATTTTTTTTTTTTTTATGTGAAATACTTCCATATATCTGCACAGAAGGAATAAACGAAAAAAAAATATATATTATTTGCATTGTGTCTAATGATCCCTTAAAAAACTCATGAACAAATCTTACTTTAAAAAGCCTATTATTTTTAATGATGTTTTGTAATAGGGTCCAAAATAAAAAAATCTGATTTAAAAAAAAAAAAAAACCTAACCTAGTGAATTTTTGAATATTGGCATATCATGAATAAAAATCATAAGCTTTTAGTTTATTTGTGGAGCTCATTGACGGTACTCTGCGTCACTTTGCTTGGAACTATTTTTTTTTGCTGAAGAACACCATATATCACTGCGCACTTGAGTCACTTGCCGCCAACGGTCGGAATCGGATCTGCCTTCTTCATCTGACTGGATTTCTCCTGACTCTGAGGTGAGTTTTAATTTTAGGTTGTATTATCTTTGGCTTTTAACAGTTAATATTTTTCCGTAGTGTGTGTTCTGATGGGATTGTATTTCAGTATATTTTTTTTGTTAATCCAGGCCATTAAGTTTTGTTTTTTGTCGAACGACAACGGAGAGTAACGTATTACGTTGCTAACTTAGCTTAAACTATACTTAGCTCAAATAAATATAGGATAAATATTGGTTAGTCCTTAAATATTGTTTAGTCACCCCGTTTTCCCCTGTTCTGTATGTTATACGTCGGGTTGCCACAGTAAATTGCTATATAAAGTCTGACAAAATAAAGTTCGTTATAAAGCTAACGGCTGTGCTCGGAGCACGCGCCCAGTAAGTGCAGAGGAGAAAGACAGCGGAGAAATGTATACGAATGTGTTGGATATCACGTTTTTTTTGTTTTTGTGGACTATTAAAATGTCTCCACGATCTGCTTTTGAAGTAATATAGTACGTTTCAGTTCAGTTCTGGCGCCGAACTGGTACCCGGACTATTTAGGCCAGTGCTCACAAACGCTCATCGCGAAGTCTTGTTTTGCCACGGCTGACATCTCTGAGCATTCTCCCTGTTTATTGTTTACTATCGTGTTCTGGACCTTGGGACTGTTTTCGACTATTGTGAGTGTTTTCTGCCTGCCCTGAACTCTTGTCTGTTTCTTGGATTACTCTGCCTTGTCTGCTGCCTGTCCTGACCCATTGCCTGTTCCTGTTCACGATCTGCCTTGCCCTTGATACTGTCGTTGCTGGTGTTTGACCCTTGCCTGTATTATTACGGTTACTTCTTAATAAAGCTGCTGATGGATCCCACTGAGTCTCCCGCCTCGTCACAACAGTAAAGTCTAGTTTTATTTTTTATATTTATTTATTTAATATTTTTACTTGAATGCTATTGTTAAAACACCCACTGTAGCTGAAACATTTTTTATTATGTGTAGCCTATATTTGTTATAATTTTTTTAATAACAAAGAGAAAATAATTACAAAGATTTTTATCTTTGCCACTTTGGTCTAAATGGCCATTCTTTTTATTTTATATTTTGTTATTGTAAGGCTTTGTTTTTAAAATAGGGAAATTATTTTGGCTGTAATGCTAAGTCACGTGCAAAATAGTAAAAACCAACATGAAGAATCGTGATAAAATCGTGAATCATGATTTTCTTGAAAAAACAAATCGTGATATGATATTTTTTTGCCATATCACCCTCCCTACAAAGTGTTAAAAACTAGGCTACATCATGTCAAAGTAGACATTACCTGTCAGGGGTTTGACCGAAACCGCTTTTGTCCTGGATTTTTATTTGTTTTGTTGCAAAACCACTAGTTAGATTTAAATAAGAGGGACATATGCTGCAATAAAATTAGATAGATAGCAAAAATAGCCTGTGGTGGTCTGGTGTAAGAGAGGATTGTTAGACATTGTAGTCAGACACAGAGCTAGAGAGATGATACACACACATCTAGGCCTGTCGCGATAATCAATAAATCAATTAATCGCACGATAAAAAAAAATGAGCTCGATAATTTTTTCTGGCCGCGATAATTTCCAGCATCTGTTTTTATATCAATTTTTGGCGAGCGTTACATTATGATCACGCTCTTATACATGTAAATGCTTCTAAGCACGACAAGACACAAGAGAACGCGCTGTATGGCAATGTCCTGTCTCTGTGTGTGTGTGTGTGTGTGTGTGTGTGTGCGCGTCTCATGTCAGCTAATCGAGGGACACATCTGGCAGACACACACACACACACACACACACACACACACACACACACACTCGACCACACAGACAGAATAGCGTCAGCCTCCTGCTCACATCGAGTTCTCTTTTGCTCATGAGCAAACAATAACAAACAACACAGAGAACTTTGAGTATTCTCATATTAGGGTCTTAAATTAGTTAAATAACGTCTTAAATTAACTTAAAAGAGAGTTGTGAGGAGATGAGATGCGCGGGACAGCGCGTGAGATCCGCGGCTGTTCTTAAAGTGACAGGAGCACTGATGATGCCTGTCATTAATGTTCATCAAAGAACAACGGGAAACAGAGAAAAATTGTAGCTTTAATGATGATTCATCTATATTTTCATTTATTATTTATGCAGTTAAGAAAGGTGTTGATAAACTATTACATTTCTGTATATGTCCTTACAGAGAAGGCCACAGGTAAATATAACATTTATTATAATGGGGTTATGTAAAGATTGTTTTAAGTTCACTTAAATTAAAAGTTGTTTTTTATAAAGCCTAGCTTTCAGTTATACTGTAATGTAACGTCATTTATGTTTCATAGAGACATCAGTGATACTGGCCTTCATTCATAAAAAACATGATAATACAACACATATTTAAAATATGCTGTCAATAAATTGTTTCTACATTTATTTGGAGAGTAACTGAAATTATTACAATATCAAAACATTACAAACGTATCAATCGTGCTTAATTACAAAAAAAGTGATTAATTCGTTTTTTTTTTTTTTTAAATCGATTTCCCAGCACTACCTAAAACACAATCATCCGCTGCAGTTTTTCCAGCTGTTTATTCAAGAGCATTTGTTTGTTCACAGACTGAGAGTCCATTACTTTTTTTGATTTGGTTGTTTTTGTTCATTTATTGTGGATATTTAAAATGCTTTCCATTTTCAGTGTTAAATAGTCTTTAGAAATAAAAGTTTATTGATCTTTGAAAAGGTGTTACCTGCATTATGCCATTATCATTATTTTAGATGAAAATGGTCTCAGAACGACAATATTATTGTTTATCGCGATAATTTTTTTGGCCAATTTATCGTCCTGCAAAATTTGTTATTGTGACAGGCCTACACACATCAGAGTGAGTAGGAATATGTGTGAAACTGCAAGGAGAAGGGGTCAACTTTGAGAGTTGTGTTTTTCAAACTACAATCAGATAATCCTGCTTGGTATGCATTTAACAAAATATTTATGTTGACAGCATATTTGACTCGGGAAAGGAATGGCTATCTAAAAAAAAGTGAAAGTCCTTTATATTTTATCACAGGTGGCGGACATGGCTTCCAGGAGTTATTGGACTAAGCGCCGGCACACATTAAGAATCCTGAATTCTTTTGATTCACCATCTTCAGTTCAGGAGATTATTGGAGGTGAAATTTTGGGAGGAGTTGATCCTGAATCCAATCTGGCCTTAAATGCCAATGATGAGGAAGACGATGTTTTCATGGATTGCCTGAATTCATTTGATGACTGTGGCGACAGTAGGGATGAAAGTGATGCAGTTGAAGATGGTGATACTACAGACTTTAGTGATGAGAGTGATACAGTGGAAGATGGTGACAGTAGTGATGATGAGGCTGATACAGTTGAAGATGAATGTGCAAAACTATCAAAGGTGCTGTGTGAGTGGGCTCTGAGGAATGATGTCCCACAGAACACCCTCTCAGATCTTCTTTGTGCACTAAAGGAGTTCCATCCAAATTTACCAAAGCAAGCTCGCACCCTGCTACAAACAGCAAAAATAACAGCCAATGTTAAAAACATCAAAGGAGGTGAATATGTACATTTTGGCATTCTCACTCACCTGCGGACAATTTCAACAACTCTCATCAACAATGTTAGCAACACTATTGGCCTCCAAATTAATGTTGATGGGTTGCCCTTGTACAAGAGCTCTGCTTTGCAGTTGTGGCCAATTTTGGGCAAAGTGTCATTTGAAGAGGAACCTTTTGTTATTGGAATTTTTTGTGGCAATAGCAAGCCTCTGGATTTGGAGCAGTATTTGTCTGACTTTGTGCAGGAGGTAACTAGCCTTGAGCGAGGCTTTGAGGTAGCAGGAAAGAACTTTAATTTAAAGATTGACTGCTTAATTTGCGATGCTCCTGCAAGATCGTTCATTAAAAACATTAAGGGACACAATGGGTACTTTGGGTGTGAGCGCTGCACTCAAGAAGGAGTCTATGTCAAGAACCACATGACTTTCCCAGAGAAGACAGCTACACTCCGGACAGATGAGCAGTTCTCTAGACAGGAGGATGAGGATCACCACAGGGGCAACTCTCCCCTTGCACGGATTAACATAGGCATGGTTACAATGTTCATTCTGGACTACATGCACCTTGTTTGCCTCGGAGTGACTCGAAAATTGATACGTTTTTGGATGAAGGGTGATTTTTCATGTAGGTTGGGCTCCCAAGCAGTGATGGCTATCTCTGCAAGATTGCAACAGCTAAGGCAGCATATGCCAATCGAGTTTCAGAGAAAGCCAAGAAGATTAGCGGACATTGACAGGTGGAAAGCTACTGAATTCCGCCAGTTCTTACTTTATACGGGCCCAATTGTTTTACAAGACATCCTTTCCTCTTCCCACTACATAAATTTCATGAATCTCTCCATTGCCATGTACATAATGCTCTGTCCTGCCTTGTGTAATTATTACTGTGACTACGCCGATGCTCTCATCAAACATTTTTTAAGCGAATTTGAGCTGTTGTATGGTGCTGATGAATTGGTCTATAATGTGCATAGTTTGACTCATTTGGCCGATGATGTTAGGAGGTATGGAGCTTTAAATGGAGTGTCAGCTTTTCCATTCGAAAACTATATGAGGAAATTGAAAAAAGCTTCCCGGAAACCACAGTTTGTTCTTAAACAAATATTTAACCAAATTACACTTGAAAGGACCTTTATGACATCAAAAAAAGCAAAGCGGACAGACTGCAAGACACCTTTGCTGAAAATGAAACACTCATGTGGTCCATCAATACCTAACCTGCCTCACTGCACCCAGTATAAAAAGGCAATCTTTCAACAGTTCTGCGTTGCCACAACTACTGGGGACAACTGTGTGATGGTGCAAGGGAATTTGGGACTGGTACAGAACATACTATGTGATGAAAAGACAGATACAAAGTACATCATGTTCAAGAGGTTTTCAAAGCTTGATTCCCTTTACTCCAGTCCTCTGGATTAAAAAGACATCAGCATTTATAAAGCAAGTCATCTAGAAAGTACAGACCAAATAAGCTACTTGTCAGATGTAACAAGAAAATATGTCTTGATCCCCACAGACACAGAATGGGCAGCCATTCCTTTCCTCCATAGCTACTGAGTTTTTTTATGTGAAATGTATTCATTTTCAGTGATTTCTTGCCCATTAAAGGATAAATAGATGGCCCTGTACAACATTGTGGAGTTCCCAGATTGCTCAGTTGGGATTGTGAGCAGCAAATGGCTAAATGAGGACTCCTCCATAACTCTGTGGCCACTGTATACTGACCCTGGCAAACACAAGGCAGCTTTGTTGATGCATTTCCTGGAGAGACATGGAAAAAAACTGAAACTGAGCATTGCGTGAAAGGTGACATAGAAAATGTGAATAGTTGCTATACCTATTGACACACTTTTGTTTCTTACAGTGGATTATGAAAAGGCAAGATATAAAGCCAAAATGGCAGAAACAAATTTAATTATAGCCAGTGAACCTGAAGAATTAGATCGCAGTCAGCGGTCAAGACAGTAAGTGTTGTTCTATTTTCTTTACTATCTAGTTAATTTTATACAAAGCAGGTTAAATATTAAACATAAATTATATTACTGGTGCATTCTTAGTTATAAATGTTGTGAACAAGATCCTGACTGCAAACTGTCACTATATCTAAAAATAGTATGAGCCAGTTATTCTGTTAATGCGTGTTTAAACGCATTCTTGCTTTGTTGCTCCTCATTTTGTGCAGACCTACCAAACGCTACACTGATGTGGAGCCTGAACCTGCACCAGCGAAACGACAGAGACAGTCACAAACTGTCACAGCTGCAGTCGTACACCAGCCACCTGTCCCACCACCACCCATGGGTTTGCCACCTACTGGTCATAACTCTCTGGTCACTTTGTCTCCAAGCCACCTTCAACCAGCGAGTCACCTTCAACCAGCAAGTCACCTTCAACCAGCAGCGAGTCACCTTCAACCACCAGCGAGTCACCTTCAACCACCAGCGAGTCACCTTCAACCAGCGAGTCACCTTCAACCAGCGAGTCACCTTCAACCAGCGAGTCACCTTCAACCAGCGAGTCACCTTCAACCAGCAGCGAGTCACCTTCAACCACCAGCGAGTCACCTTCAACCACCAGCGAGTCACCTTCAACCACCAGCGAGTCACCTTCAACCAGCGGGGTCACCTTCAACCAGCGAGTCACCTTCAACCAGCGAGTCACCTTCAACCAGCGAGTCACCTTCAACCAGCAGCGAGTCACCTTCAACCAGCAGCGAGTCACCTTCAACCACCAGCGAGTCACCTTCAACCACCAGCGAGTCACCTTCAACCAGCGAGTCACCTTCAACCAGCGAGTCACCTTCAACCAGCGAGTCACCTTCAACCAGCGAGTCACCTTCAACCAGCAGCGAGTCACCTTCAACCAGCAGCGAGTCACCTTCAACCACCAGCGAGTCACCTTCAACCACCAGCGAGTCACCTTCAACCAGCGAGTCACCTTCAACCAGCGAGTCACCTTCAACCAGCAGCGAGTCACCTTCAACCAGCGAGTTAACTTCAACCAGCAGCGAGTCACCTTCAACCAGCAGCGAGTCACCTTCAACCTGGAGCGAGTCACCTTCAACCTGGAGCGAGTCACCTTCAACCAGGAGCGAGTCACCTTCAACCAGGAGCGAGTCGTCCTTCACCTGCAGCCTTCTCCCTTCCTGCGAGGCACTCTCTACCAGCAGGTATGTTTAGTAGGCTGTAAAAAGGCTGTTACACCTTTACATTAGCCTTGGAAGCAAAAATATTTTTTACTATTTAAAAAAAAAAAATTCTATTAGCATCACACGCACAATAACTGGAATTTAAAACTGTGAAGAAACAAATAATCAGTAAACTGTTGGACAGATATACATTATAGACTAGGATTTGTACGTTCAACATCTTTTCTCTTTGTGCCGTGAACTTTTCAATGCGCACTCGCGCTGCACTGCGCGCTCTGACTCCATGTTGCTTTAAAGGGATAGTTCACCCAAAAAATGAAAATTTGACATTTATCTGCTTACCCCCAGGCCATCCAAGGTGTAGGTGTCTTTGTTTCTTCAGTAGAACACAAATGGAGATTTTTAACTTCAACCGTTGCTGTGTCACTCATATAATGCTTGTCAATGGAGTCTAATTTTATTAGAGTAAAAAAAACATGCACAGACAACTTCAAATTAATCCATGCGGCTCCTGACGACACATTAATGTCTTAAGACACGAAACGATCGGTTTGTGCGATAAACCGAACAGTATTTATATAATTGTTTTACCTCAAATACAACACCATGTCCAACAGCACTGAAAGCGCAGCACTTCCGGAAAGGAAGGTCAATGTACACGATCTAGTGTAGAGACCTCACACACAGAAAGTGATGTCTCTACACTAGATCGTGTACATTGACCTTCCTTTCCGGAAGTGCTGCGCTTTCAGGGCTGTTGGACATGGTGTTGTATTTGAGGTAAAAAATGATATAAATTTCGTGTCTTAAGACATTAATGTGTCGTCACGAGCCGCATGGATTAATTTGAAGTTGTCTGTAATTAGACCCCATTGACAAGCATTATACGACTGACACACAGCAACGGTTGAAGTTAAAAATCTCCATTTGTGTTCTACTGAAGTAGGGATGAAACGGTATGGAAATTTAACATCACGATTATAGTGACCCAAATTATCACGGTTATCAATATTATCACGGTTTTGTTCAAACAAAATGAAAGTGTTCAAAAAGAACAGATGCACACACTTAAAACATTTCAACAAGTTTTATATTTGAAATTCAACAAACAACAAATAACTAAAGCAGCTCTAAGCACTTTTTTAAGCTTGATTCTGTGGGATTTCCTTCCTTAATGGCCGTCATCAATAGCAACGCATTACACATAAATAATAATAATTTGTCATAAATATAATCTCTAATATTATCACTGTAAATATATTCCCAAGCAATATTCTCATCAGTGTTCTATCAGACACATTTAAATCTAGCATATTTTGTGTTAGAGCCCAAACAGTATCCTAGTGAAATAATGCATATCCATATTTCCATATGATTTGACAGTTTATTTTATTAAATATCAAAATGTGTGCATCATACCTGACACCTAGATGAACACTTTACAGTCTTTTTATGACTGTCATTCTCTTCAAATGCTATTGAAGTTTGAAACGTGTATAACGTTACCAATGTTGTATGTAACTTTACAGACGGTCCCTAAATTCGCCTGCGTTATGCCAGTCATATCAGATGCGCTGTGGTTCTGCTGTGTTTTTTTTAAACCATTTTCGCTGCTGAAATAGAACAAAAGCAGTCATCCACTGTATGATGAATGAATCTCCTGCGTACAGCACACGTTTATCTCTGCTTTGAGTGCAGATTTCAGCGAGTAAGAGCGGCGCGCGCTCTGAACAAAACTCCGCTAATCTGAACGCCTCTGATTATGAGATATTGCATTCATAAACTCAATAGAAGCACGTGTAAGTGCTTATAATGCGCAACGCGATTATAACAGATGGCTTTTGAGAAGACTATTATAAGTTCAACAGCCAGAGTGGCTAAGGGCAGCCGAAATAAGGTTACACTCGCAAATGGCGGTTGTTAATGTCAAACCCTGATTATTATCCCTTAAATGTCACCCCAGTCTTGTCTGAATTTGTTCGTTCGCTTCACGTTATTATTTCCCAGACGTAGGTTTGGTATTGAGGTCAAAGTCCACTTGCCTTGCGTTCGTAGTTTTGAAGTGTTTTCCCTATTACAGCGACTTTCTTCTGGCATGTTTGCAGACAGGGTGACCATCTTAGATTAAGTTTCCCTCAGGACTTTTGTACAAGCCAAAATATGACCACGCCTCAGATTTGGTCCTTTTAGAAGGCAGAACAATCCCCCGAGTGCTGTCACTGCTTTCTGCCATTTCTCCTCATTCAGAAAACAGCGGTGCGCCAGACTGACGCTGACTGGACAAGATTTACCGCAAGTTTTCACAACCGTGATAATCACACGCGGTTTTAATGATAATAAAATTTTATACGATATTACTAACCGTCACTAAATTTTATCGTGGTTTATCGTGAAACCGGTAATCGTTTCATCCCTATACTGAAGAAACAAAGACACCTACATCTTGGATGGCCTGGGGGTAAGCAGATAAATGTCAAATTTTCATTTTTGGGTGAACTATCCCTTTAAGCGCATCATTCTGCACTGTTTTGAAGCGTCTCATACATTTTCATAGTTTTGCGCGCTGAAAGATTATTAAAAGCCTTAAAATCTTCTTAAAATCTATCTATCATATCTTGATATGGCCCATTACAAAGCTGCACATTACGTTTACAGTAAACATCTTGTAATTTGATATTATTTGTGTAGGCCCATATAATTATCTACATTCATATATAAATCTAATAATATAAATTGTTTTTCCTAAATGTATTTTATAAGAACACAAAGTAATTTGTACCTTTTTATTAACATGTTTAGATTTTATAATATTAGCCCAAATATTTTTTTCCAGAATTACTTTTTGTAATTGCAATTTTTTATATATATTTTTGTCATACCTTTTATGATTATATATTTTTATTAATTTATTGTTTTCTCTATAATGAAGTAGGCTAGTGTGTACTTATTTACTATAGACCATTAGTTACTATAAAAAAAGACGGACAGTGGGGGCGGTGCCCCGGTGGACAAGTGAAGTAACTGGCTGCGGCTGAACACCAGTAACACTGGCAAGGCAACAAAGGCTATCACAGCAAGTACAGAACAAGAGACACTGAAAGCCACAAAGGAATTGGACCACGTATGAAAGTGGACCGAATCCAAACTGTAAAAAAAAAAGTCAGATTACATGTTGTTTGGGCTTTTCGGATTTGGCTAATTTTGGTCTGCAGTTGGGATGAAACGATTACCGGTTTCACGATAAACCACGATAACATTTAGTGACGGTTAGTAATATCGTATAAAATTGAATTATCATTAAAACCATGTGTGATTATCACAATTGTGAAAACAAGGGTGACATTTAAGGGATAATAATCAGGGCTTGCCATTTACAACAACCGCCATTTGCGGGTGTAACGTTATTTCGGCTGCACACTACTCACTCTGGCTGTTGAACTGATTATAGTCTTCTCAAAAGCCATCTGTTATAATCGTGTTGCGCATTATAACCACTTACACGTGTTTCTATTGAGTTAATGAATGCAATGTCTCATAATCAGAGGCGTTCAGATTTGCCGGAATTATGTTCAGACAGTGAAATCTGCAAGTCAAAGCAGAGATAACGTTAAACGTGCGATGTCCGCAGGAGATTCACTCATCATACAGTGTTTCACTGTTTTTGTTTTATTTCAGCAGCGAAAATAGTTTCAAACAAACACAGCAGAACCACAGCGCATCTGATATGACTGGCATAACGCTGGCAAATTTAGGGACCGTCTCTAAAGTTACATACAACATTGGTAACGTTATACACGTTTGAAACTTCAATAGCATTTGAAGAGAATGACAGTCATAACACTGACTGTAAAGTGTTCATTTAGGTATGATGCACACATTTTGAAATTTAATAAAATAAACTGTCAAATAATATGGAAATATGGATATGCATTGTTTCACTAGGATACTGTTTGGGCTCTTACACAAAATATGCTAGATTTAAATGTGTCATAGCTGAACACTGATGAGAATATTGCTTGAATATATTTACAGAGATAATATTTGAGATTATATTTACGACAAATTATTATTATTTATGCGTTGCTATTGACGACGGACATTGTAAGGAAGGAAATCCCACAGAATCTAGCTTAAAAAAAGTGCATAGAGCTGCTTTATTTATTTGTTGTTTGTTGATTTTCAAATATAAAACTTTGTATGTTTTAAGTGTGTGCATCTGTTCTTTTTGAACACTTTCATCTCGTTTGAACAAAACTGTGATAATATTGATAACCGTGATAATTTGGGTCACTATAATCGTGATGTTAAATTTCCATACCGTTTCATCCCTCAGTCTGAACATAGCCAAAATGCTGTACAGTACAGGACTCTAGGGCACACTGTTTTTTAAACCCGTATTGGCATATTTCGGTTCGTTTCGGTTCTGATGGCTTGTCACATCAGTTCCCTTTCAGTCGGTCACGTTCGACGTACGTCGGAACTGACCGACGAATTGGGATCTGTTTTCAGAGACCGACCTACTTCGAGTAATTAAAAACGAGCCAATAAACATTGGCATGCGATCACGCATTCCACGCACCGCCCTGCGTTGCGGGTATAAATAAGGAAGTGGAAGTGCCGCATACCGCTTTCAACTTCGGAGCCGAGCATTCAGCATTCTGGTGTTCCTACGGAGAGTTTTCATCATACGAGCGAGAGAAGAGAAGTCCTACCTGTTCCGGTCCAGTGTCGGTGTGACGGTGCCTTGCAGCGGTGGTCGCGAGACTCCGAAGAAAACAAACAGCTGTTTCCACAGCTCGCTGGGCATTTTCTCATTGAGTGCTCACAGCGGGCTTGCACCTTTGAACCGCTGTGAGCCGCGGCCATTTCCCCTGTGTGCCTCGGTACTGTCGGAGCAGTTTTTTTCTTCTCTCACTAAAAGAGCAACACGGTTTGACCCTGCGTCTTTTTCAAGATGTCATTCAAACCGTGTGTTTCTGGATGCCGTCGATTTCTGTCCCCAGTTGACGGACACGATCGCTGTCTCTCGTGTTTGGGCGTTCAGCACGCAGAGGCGGCTTTCGTGGATGAGTCATGTTCGCACTGTGCGAACATGACCATCGCAGTGCTACGGTCTAGGCTCCAGTACCTGAAAAGGGGTGGAGTCCCATTGCGTATCCCCCCATCTAGTGGTCCTCCCGCTGCAAAGCAGAGGGCTGCTACTTTGGCTGATGCCTTTGGTGGAGATCTGAGGGTGACGGTCAGGGCACCCCCGCCCAGTCAACAGGCTGCTCGGGCCCCTCCGCTGCGCCGGCGCAGTTCCCGGAAGATCGCTGTGGTCCTTCCCATGGGGGGCCACCCGTTTCTTTCGGGGCTCCAACTGAGGATATGTTGTCGATAGCTGCATCGGGGGACGAGCTAATGGACTCTGGAGATGAGGATTCGGCTGCGTTGCCCCCTTCGGGTGTGGCACCGTTGCCCGAGTCTGATCCAGAGCTCACGGCTATGCTTTCCCGGGCCGCCGCGAGTGTCGGGCTCGAGTGGAACCCTCCACCGTGTCCCGAACCCTCGAGGCTGGACGATTGGTATCTCGGGACGGCCCGTGCTGGTTCTCAACGCCCCGCCCCAGTGCCTTTCTTTCCGGAAGTGCATCAGGAGCTCACGAAGTCGTGGACGGCGCCCTACAGCGCTCGTTCACGATCAGCGAGTTCCTCCGTCCTCACTACCCTCGATGGAGGCGCGGCTAAGGGTTACGTGGAGGTCCCTCCAGTGGAACGGTCGGTTGCGATGCAACTGTGTCCTAAGACCGGCTCCGACTGGCGGGGCCATCCGCGTCTCCCCTCCCGGGCGTGTAGGTTCTCGTCCAGCCTAACGGGCAAGACCTACACAGCCTGTGGAGAAGCCGCGTCTTCTCTGCATGCCATGGCGCTCCTGCAGGTCTACCAGGCCAAGGCGCTCAAGGAATTGCACGAGGGTAGTTCCGACCCAGGGGTTATGCAGGAACTGCGTACCGCAACGGACCTCGCCCCCCCGGGCGACGAAAGTTGCTGCACGCACCCTGGGTCGGGCGATGTCCACTCTGGTGGTCCAGGAACGCCACCTATGGCTGAACCTGGCAGATATGCGTGAGACCGACAAAGTGCGGTTCCTCAACGCCCCTGTCTGTCAGGCCGGCCACTTCGGCGACGCCATCGAGAGCTTCGCCCAGCAGTTCTCGGTGGCACAGAAGCAGACGGAGGCCATCAAGAACATCCTGCCCCGGCGACCTGCTGCTGCCTCCACCCAGTCGCCGGCTGAACCTCCGCCTGCTCGTCGCCGAGGGCGTCCCCCTGCGACCGCCTCCGCCCCTGCTAAACCCAAGCAGCAGCCTCCACCATCGGGGAAGCAGGGTGCCGGCCGTCAGGGTGCCGCCCAACCCGTGTCGGGGCCCGCTAAGTCGGCAGGCAAGCGCAAGGGCAAGCGGCCCTGACACGGGGAGCCCAGGGAGAAGAGGAGCTGCTCCAGGGGAGGTGGTGTCCGCACCCCTCCTCCCCCCGGAGGAGGACCGGGGGGAGAATGTCAACACTGGTACCGTAAAGAACATCCTGCCGCTGGCCCTCCGGGGTCCAGCGGTACCCACATTCTCAATAAAAGAGCAGTTTCTTCCCTCCCTGAGCCCCGAGAGGGACAGGTTGGCAGTGCGCGACGCCCCCGGGCCTTGCCACTCCTTTCCTTCCCTCTCACCCCTCGCCAGGGGGCAGCAGAGTGGGCACCGAGGACGCCCCCGGGCCTTCTCACCCACTCTCTGCCCCACCTGGAGACCCGGGCCTCCCGAGTCGGGTCTGAATACTCCACCTCGCTGCCTCACCCCGGGTACGTCTGTGATGCCGTTGGTCCTGCTAGTTCGGTCTCTGGGGGCCTGGCTAGGTCTCCCCAGGCCGTCTCGCTGGCTCATCCGTACCATCAGACTCGGCTATGCGATTCAATTCGCACGCCGGCCTCCCAAGTACAGGGGCATCCTCTTCACCTCCGTGCGGAGCAGCGATGCCCATGTCTTGCGGTCCGAGATCGATGTCCTGCTGGCGAAGGGCGCGGTCGAGCCGGTTCCTCCTGCCGATATGAGGTCGGGGTTCTACAGCCCCTACTTCATTGTACCCAAGAAAGGGGGTGGGTTAAGACCAATCCTGGACCTGCGCATTCTGAATCGGGCCCTGCACAAGCTTCCTTTCAAAATGTTAACGCAGAAACGCATTTTCCAATGCATCTGTCCCCAAGATTGGTTCGCAGCGATCGACCTGAAGGACGCGTACTTTCATGTCTCTATCCTTCCTCGACACAGACCGTTCCTGCGTTTTGCGTTCGAGGGGAGGGCATATCAGTACAAAGTCTTGCCCTTCGGGCTGTCCCTGTCGCCTCGCGTCTTCACGAAGGTCGTCGAGGCAGCCATTGTTCCGCTCAGAGAACGCGCCGTTCGCTTACTCCACTATCTCGACGACTGGCTCATACTCGCCCAGTCTCGGGAGCAGTTGTGCGAACACAGGGACATGGTGCTCAGTCACCTCAGCCTGTTGGGACTTCGGGTCAACCGAGAGAAGAGCAAACTCTGCCCCGCGCAGAGGATCTCTTATCTCGGTATGGAGCTGGATTCGGTCAGCCGGACAGCGCGCCTCACTCCAGAGCGCGTCCGGTCAGTGTTGAACTGCTTGAATACGTTCAAAGGCAGGACAGCGGTCCCACTGAAATTATTTCAGAGGCTCCTGGGGCATATGGCATCTGCAGCCGCGGTAACGCCGCTCGGATTGCTTCATATGAGACCGCTTCAACGCTGGTTGCACGACCGAGTCCCGAGATGGGCGTGGCAGAGCGGTCAGTACCGGGTCCTAGTTATTCCTTACTGTCGCCAAACCTTCAGTCCGTGGTCAGACCCCTCGTTTCTCCGGGCCGGAGTGTCCCTAGAACAGGTGTCGAGGCATGCTGTGGTCTTCACGGATGCCTCATCCACGGGCTGGGGGACCATGTACAACGGGCACGCAGTTTCGGGTCTGTGGACGGGGCCCCAACTGCGTTGGCATATCAATTGCCTAGAGTTACTGGCGGTACGTCTTGCCCTGGCCCGGTTCAAGAAACCGCTTCGGGGCAAGCACGTACTGGTCCGTTCGGACAGCACTGCGGCCGTTGCGTACATCAACCGTCAGGGTGGTCTACGCTCCCGTTGCATGCTCCGGCTCGCCCGCCATCTCCTCCTGTGGAGTCAGAAGTTTGTGAGGTGACTTCGTGCCATTCACATCCCAGGTGCGCTGAACCAGACAGCCGACGAGCTCTCTCGCCAGTCGACACCTCCGGGCGAATGGCGACTCCACCCCCGGAGCGTCCAGCTGATATGGGACCACTTCGGAGTTCCACGGGTAGACCTGTTCGCTTCTCCGGACTCGACCCATTGCCAGTGGTACTACTCCCTGACCGGAGGTACCTTAGGCATAGATGCACTGGCGCACAGCTGGCCCCGGGACCTACGCAAGTATGCGTTCCCCCCAGTGAGCCTTCTCGCACAGACTCTGTGCAAGGTCAGGGAGGACGAGGAGCAGGTCTTGTTAGTTGCGCCCTACTGGCCCAACCGGACCTGGTTCCCAGAACTCACACTCCTCGCGACAGCCTCTCCCTGGCCGATCCCCCTGAGGAAGGACCTGCTTTCTCAGGGGCGGGGCACTCTATGGCACCCGCGTCCAGACCTCTGGAATCTCCATGTCTGGTCCCTGGACGGGACGCGGAGGTTCTAGGTGGCCTACCACAAGCAGTGGTAGACACCATCGCTTCAGCTAGAGCCCCCTCTACGAGGTGCCTCTACTCTCTGAAGTGGAACCTGTTCGTCGAGTGGTGCTCTTCCCGCCGGGAAGACCCCCGAAAGTGTTCGATTAACGTTGTGCTTCCTTCCTGCAGGATGGGTTGGATCGAAGGCTGTCTCCCTCCACCCTCAAAGTGTACGTGGCAGCAATAGCGGCGTATCACGATGCAGTAGACGGTAAATCCTTAGGTAAGCACGACTTAATCGTCAGGTTCCTCAGAGGTGCGAGGAGACTAAATCCTCCTCGTTCTACCTCGTTACCCTCTTGGAACTTAGCCCTGGTGCTCAGAGCACTTCAGGGTCCTCCATTTGAACCTTTGCAGTCTGTTGAGCTAAAAATCCTGTCCATGAAGACAGTTCTCCTGATTGCATTGGCTTCAATCAAGAGGGTAGGGGACCTGCATGCACTCTCGGTCGACGAATCGTGCCTAGAATTCGGGCCGGCCAACTCTCACGTTGTCCTGAGACCCCGGCCTGGATACGTGCCCAAGGTTCCTACCACTCCCTTTCGGGACCAGGTGGTGAACCTGCAAGCGCTGCCTTCGGAGGAGGCAGACCCAGCCCTAGCTTTGTTATGTCCCGTCCGCGCTCTTCGCGCTTACGTTGACCGGACTCAGAGCTTCAGATCCTCACAGCAGGTCTTCATCTGTTACGGAGGCCAGCAGAAGGGAAAGGCTGTCTCCAAGCAGAGGTTGGCCCACTGGATAGTGGATGCCATTGTCTTGGCTTACCGGTCCCAAGACGTACCTTGCCCGTTCGGGTTGCGAGCACACTCAACAAGGAGTGTTGCTTCTTCCTGGGCGTTGGCTCAAGGCGCCTCGCTGACAGATATATGTAGAGCTGGGCGACACCTAACATGTTCGCTAGATTTTATAGCCTCCGTGTAGAGCCGGTATCTTCCCGCATTCTCGCCCCCAGTGGCCAGCAGCGCTAAGTGCCCGTTCTAAGTGTCGGCTTGCATACGCCACTCCCGCCCTCTGGGCCGGATACGTGCGTCTATTTGCTCCAGTCGTGTTCCCCGAAAATCGGCTAACCCTGTGAGTTCCTCCGTCACCCCTCCGGTGTCAGACGTGGCGGCCGTCTGATGCCAGGCCTGCACCCGTATGCTTGTGGAACGTGTGTGTAGGCTGGGTTCCATATGTTGCGGTCCCCTCTAGGCTACCCCATATGTGTATTTTCCACGGTACCAGCTACCCTACTCGGCTAGCCCCGTGTCTTTCCCTCGACAGAGCTTCCTCTGTCGTCTCTAGTTGTGTTCTTCCCCCCCTGGAACCAGGTTGGGTCCACTCTAGAGACTGCCATTTGTTGCACTACCCTGTTAGGTTAGTCCTTATGTGTATTCCACCTCTCCTTCCATTGAAGGACGTGGTCCGCAGCGTACCATCTTCCGAGACGGGCACGCTTTCCCAGCGTTATCCAATAGTCACCCTGAGTGGGTCTTGCAGGAACAGCAGTGACTGTCCTTCCCTGCCCGGAGCCCTGACTCCCACTCTAACATAGGTGTGGTCCAGTGAGCTCAGGCAGGACGCTGGAAGGGCCAGCCTCCTGGCGTGTTGGTAGGGATCCCAATTCGTCGGTCAGTTCCGACGTACGTCGAACGTGACCGACTGAAAGGGAACGTCTCGGTTACGTATGTAACCCTCGTTCCCTGAAGGAGGGAACGGAGACGTACGTCCCGTCGCCAGGGGCTGTGCTTCAGCTGAAGGCCCGAGCCACTTATCTCGGCTCCTCAGTTGAAAACGGTATGCGGCACTTCCACTTCCTTATTTATACCCGCAACGCGGGGCGGTGCGTGGAATGCGTGATCGCATGTCAATGTTTATTGGCTCGTTTTTAATTACTCGAAGTAGGTCGGTCTCTGAAAACAGATCCCAATTCGTCGGTCAGTTCCGACGTACGTCTCCGTTCCCTCCTTCAGGGAACGAGGGTTACATACGTAACCGAGACGTTTTTTGCTATTCTATTCTTAAGCGACAGGAACAGCAAGAGGTTAAGGAGAAAAAGGACTATTTTTTAATTGCAAAACTCTTTATTTTACTTAAAAGAATTGAAAAATTCTTACTTACTTAAACTTAAAACTTTACTTTAAAAAAACCCTTGTACACATTCCTAGTGTATTGTATAATATATATATATATATATATATATATATATATATATATATATATATATATAAGATTTACACTGGCAGCTCAGAGCTGTACAGCAGCATTTAAGTATGAAACTGAATGAATAAATGTAAAAATAAAACACTACATAGACTTCACTATAAAATATACATTGATTCTCAGCTACTGTATTAGTTTTTCAGTCAAGAGCAGTGAGTGATTTTCTCTTTGTCTTTTGTTGTTGTATTAACATTAAATGGATAGTTCACTCAAAATTGAGAAATGAATACAGGTTGGGAACAATATTAGAGTGAGTAAATAATGGCATAATTTTAGAGGTGAACTTTCCCTTTAAGGACCGCGTGTTCACTATAGGCTGCGCTGCTGTCAATGTAAGACCTGCGTGCATCTAATACAGACACGCGCCGATTTTACTTTCACTTTAGACATAACCGACTGTGTTTATGTTAACCTTGTGTGTATTTGACAGTATTAGCGCAGTAAGACGACTTAGTCCAGTAATCACGTGTTTGACAAGCATTTAGTGCGCGCGCTCGGAAAAGCGCATGTTAAAACCGCGCACAAGCCGGCAAGGCTTTAAAACGCATGCAAATAATGAACTTTCGTGATTGTGAATTACTATAGTGTTCCGTGAGTATAACTGTACCACTAACGTGTGATGTGAATGTATTTCTGTTGTTCAGTATATTTGGATGGAGGCAAATGATAGAATTTGTAGAAAAACACTTAATTAAATGCAAAACCGAAAAACCTTAATTCACAGGCGCGTATTGAACCGTGAAGGCCGTACCGAACGGTTCAATATTATATAGAGAATTGTGGCATCCCTAGTAGTTATTAAGATCAATGTGGTTTGGAATTGGTAAAATATGCCAAGGAAAAAAAATTTGATCAGAAATTTGACGTGCTTAATAATGCTGCACGTACTGTACAGGGGCTTTAAAAAAATTGTCCTGAACCAATTTTTTTCCCCCAATACAAATCACTTTTTAATTTTTGTATATTTCCCTTCCTGTTAGACTGCCTATCTAGGTACCATTGGTGGGTGTAATGTCCAAGTAGCAACTAGAAGAATACTTGGTACATTGATTGGCCATTCTTTAGCCACTCAAATGAACTGGAATGGCTCAAACCAGAAGAGACCTTTTCAGAACTTGAGGCTAAGGAGGGTTGTAACAGGTAAGCCAGCATGCGGTTTTAGAAATGGCATATATAAATTATTTAACACACACAGTGTTGTTTCATATAAGCCTATCTGCTTTTCAGAGGCTGTAAGAAAATGCTCCTTTCGGCCAAGTCCTCCTGATTCTGAAGTTGAGAGTGAGATAAAGGTGTGGCTGCGGAATTCAAGAGACAGAGCGGGTGGACACAGTCTGCTGACGAGTCGAGAGACCCCGGGGGAAGAGTGAGCTTTGCCAACGAATAATTTAGCACAGGGTTACAGCACTGCGTGACAGAGGGTCTGTGGAAAAGTCTAGAGAAAAAAACATTAAAAAAATCTACATAAATAAATATGATTAAAATAAATAAATGATTGTAAATAAATAACTAAATAGAAAAGGAGAAATGTGAAAAACCCTAAAGTATATCTGTGAATATAATAATACAATTAATAAATAAATTTGCTTAAATAAACCTGCGAAAGTTTAGAGAAAAAACATGTATATATATTGAATTAAGTACATAAATATATAAATTAGATAAATAAATATTTGATCAAATGTTAAATTAACATAATAAAATGTAAAAAAGTATAAATAAATTAGATAAAAATAATTACTTTGTAGTCTATTAAATTATCCAATGATATTTATGAATAAAATTTTGACTTAAATCAATGAATAAATGACATTAAAATATATGTGGAAAAGCCTAAAGTAAATCTGTGAATAACAATAATAATAAAATTAATTTGCTTAAATAAACCTGCGAAAGTTTAGAGAAAAACCATATATATTATATGAAGTACATGAATAAATAAATTAGATAAATAAGTGATCAATGTTAAATTAACGTGATAAAATGTAAAAAAGTTAAATATAAATAAATTAGTACTTTAATTTATAACAATAAATTATTACTTTTTAGTCTATTAAATTAACGATTAATATAAATGAATAAAAATTTGACTTAAATATACAAAAAAATTATGCACTTAACAGTATATTCTTATAGTGAGTAGAAAAGATATATAATAAAGTAACTTGATGTATGTAAGTAATGTTAGATATACAGTATTATAGTAATTAACTAGAAAGTAATAAAAGAAAGATAATGGGCTTCCCTCACACGAGGATGTTCATTTTTGGGGGTCTGGGGGATCTACAAGTTTGTAAAGCCCTGCTTAAGCACACCAAAACTGTTATTGTTGTTTATTTGTATTATTTTTATGTATAGATTAACTTTGTCCATTTCAGAATGTTAAATTTGCTGTATTGACAGTATGTATGAATTTCTTTCTATTTTGCATATAATAAATTCATTAATTTGAAATCCCTTTCAAATTAATTTGTAAAAACACATGCTTAGACAACATGCACAAAAAAACATTGATACGAGTCGCAGGGCTTTTTGTGCATGTTGTCTAAGCATGTGTTTTTAATCTCATAGAACTGTTACCCATTCACATGCATTATATGACTGACACAGAGCAACGGCTGGAGTTAAAAATCTTCATTTGTGTTCTACTGAAGAAATAAACACACCTACATCTGATGCCCTGGGGTCAGCAGATACACATCACATTCTCATTTTTGGGTGAACTGTCACTTTAAATGACAACTCCAGTGAAAAATGAACCTAGGGGTAATGAACACATTGTTACCAAGTAGATCGTTCTCTGGGATACGCGTTTTCATGAAAATCACATGTAAAGAGTTTTATCTCTAAAAACAGATTAGCTCATAACGCTAGTATATGGGGCACAGGGTAAGTCAAATTAAATCGCTAGTTAATGCCACTAACAAGACTCAGAATAGCTTCACACTAACACAGCAGCATAATGAGGTTCCCTACATGCAAACTCAAGCATTGAGAACTTTGTAAGTGTACAAACAGTTTAATAAGATGATACTTTATAAAGACAGTACATACGCGTATACAGGCAGGCGCCATTTTGCAAAACAGTCTCGATGAGTCGAGCCACAAACTCTGTGCTAAGTGAGCTGGTCGATAGGATAACAGCGTTCAAACGAACAGCGTTTGTGGCTCTATTCATCGAGTCTGTTTTGCAAAAATGGCGCCTGTCTGTATACGCGTATGTACTCTTTATAAAGTATCTTCTTATTAAATTGTTTGTACACTTACAAAGTTCTCAATGCTTGAGTTTGCATGTAGGGACCCTCATTATGCTGCTGTGTTAGTGTGAAGCTATTCTGAGTCTTGTTAGTGGCATTAACTAGCGATTTAATTTGACTTATCAATGACCCAGAGATCTACTTGGTAACCATGTCTTGATTACCCCTAGGTTCATTTTTCACTGGAGTTGTCCTTTAAAGGGGGGCCAGCTTCACTCAGTTCTGGTACAGAATCTACAGACCTGCTTGCTGCCGATTGGGAAACAGGGCTTCCCGGTTTGAATTTTGATATTTATGAGCCAAAACATATATTTAGAGTAAAGAAAACTATATTAACAGGATTCAATTAATTGCATTATTTTCAAATCACCATATAACTGTGAATTAACCTGTATGTTCCAGTCCATATGTATAACACATACATACTACAGGCGAAAAGTTTGGACACATTACTATTTGTAATGTTGTGAAAGAAGTTTCTTCTGCTCATCAAGCCTGCATTTATCAAAAATACAGAAAAAAATGTATATTGTGATATATTATTACATTTTTTTTAAAATAATTGTTTTTAAATGTATTATACTTTAAATTATCATTTATATATCACAATATTACATTTCTTTCTGTATTTTTGATCAAATAAATGCAGGCTTGATAAGCAGAAGAAACTTTTCAAAAACATTACAAATAGTAGTGTGTCCAAACTTTTGGCCTGTAGTATGTATGTGTGTGTGTGTGTGTATATAGATAGATAGATATATAGATATATATAAAATTATTTATTAATTATTATTATTTTAATTATGACCTTGGTGAAATTTTATTCAGGACCCCTGCTCTAATGTATCTGTATCTAATTGATCATTTTCTTTGTTTTCCCTCTTTTGCCCTGCTGTGAAGGCCAAAAAGGACCACTGCAAAGAGAGTGGTGTTGATGAACCTGGGAGTCTCCCATCAACATCATCACCATCCAGAGAAGACGAGGTGCTCAGAGAGCATGAGGACTACAAACCATCTCCATCGTCATCATCCAGTGAAGATGAGTTGCTTGAACTAGAGTCCCAGTCATCCTGCCACGATACTCCAGAGAAGCACTACAGTCATGCATCATCCAGTGAAACCGACACCAGAGAAGCTGAGAACCAGAAGGCCAAAAGTAAAGAAGTTCAGAAAGGTACAAAGTCAAAAGGAAAAGGGAAGTTTAAAGGTGACAAAAAGATTACTGTAAAAAGAAGCATTAAAAAGGATGGTGCCAGAGTCTGGGACAAAGTCCATTACTGTGTATACTGTGAAAAGACTCAATTGAAGATAGCTAGACATCTAGAAAGGAAACATAGTATGGAACGTGAGGTCGCCTATGCTTTTAGTTTCCCAGTTGGCTCAAAACAAAGGAAGATTCTGATTGAAGGGCTTCGTAAGAAGGGTGACTGGCAGCACAATCACAAGGTCTTCGAGGAAGGAAATGGTGAGATTGTAGTTTGGAAACGGCCCTCTGTGAAGGCAGACGTAGAGAGCTACCTACCATGTCAACACTGTTATGCAATGTTCAAGAGGACTGAACTCTGGAGACATGAGAAGTCATGTAGAGAACGGAAAGAGGAAAGACAGAAAGGCAAAAGAGTACAAAAATCTTCCTCACATCTACTTCCAATCAAATCAGGCCAAGGAGTACAAAAGATCATCCACTCTATGCAACAAGATTGTGTAACCTCTCACATCAGTAGTGATGAGATGATTTGTGCATATGGAGATGCTTTATATGCAAAAAAGGGCCGTGAAGAATCCCAGCACAGGTACATTGCATAAAAGCTGAGAGAACTAGGACGGTTTATGCTGGCTGCCAAGGAGATTGATAAGCGTGCCAAAACTCTTAAAGACATTTGTGACCCAGCTAATTTTAAATTGGCAATTGAAGCAGCTAGACAGGTGTCAAACTATGATGTAAACAAGAACGAATATGGAAAGCCATCTACAGCAGTTAAAATTGGGTTTTCACTCAAAGGGGCCACTGAAGCCTGGATAGGCCACTGCTTGATGAACTCTGATGTAAAAACTGAGAAGAATGCAAAAAAGTTCAAGGACTTGCTGGAGAACTCATGGTCCATTCATGTATCGACTAATGCTCATAGCTCATTGGAGCAACGGCGGAGGGCAAAGAAGACACTGTACCTCTGACAGAGGATGTTATCACTCTCCAGAACTACCTGAGGAAAGTTGAGGATGAGGCAAAGGCAGAGTTAACAGAGCGTGTGAGTACTACAGCATACAGGAAGTTAAGTGAGAGCCTTCTTGCACAAATAATTGTGTTCAATAAGAAGCGTGAAGGAGAAGCATCACGTTTAACCCTTGAGACATATCTAAAGGCAGACACCGGTCCTGTTAATAAGGACATTTATGAAACTCTATCACCTGTGGAAAAACAAATGAGCCACAGACTGACTCGTTTGGTGACACGCGGAAAGAGAGGCAGAAAGGTGCCCATCCTTCTTCTTGAGCGCACAAAAGCTTCGCTTGATTTCCTGATTGAAAAACGGAAGGAGGGTGGCATACTTGAGGAGAACTCCTTTCTGTTTGCCAGGCCTAGCACAACAACTAATCTCCGTGGGTGTGACTGCCTCAGAAGATATGCAGAAGAGAGCCAGGCCAAATACCCAGAACTGCTGAGATCAACAAAGTTAAGGAAACACGTTGCTACCTTATGTCAGCTTCTCGACCTCAGCAATCAGGAACTTGAGCAAGTTGCTCGTTTTATGGGACATGATATCCAAGTCCACTGCGAGTATTATTGACAGACAGATAAAATATTCCAAGTGGCCAAGATTGGCAAACTTCTGTTTGCGATGGAGCATGGAGCCGAGTCAATGAAAGGGAAGAGTCAAACACTGGACTCTGTTATAAGTGGTGATTAAAATATTATTCTATAGTTTTATATTAGAATTTAAGTTCTCCCTCTTCCAATTACAGTCTTCTGTCGGTCTTTCTCTCTGTCTGTCTTCATCTCTCCTTCTCACTCTCTGTCTACGGTGTGTGTCTTTATTTATCTGCATATTTTTGACTCTTTTTAATATTACTGTAAAAGTAAGTTGAGCAATTTCCTACTTTTCATAGGAAAAAGACACGCAGCCACCCCAACTAAAGATCTGAAAGGTGTCAAAAAGAGAAGGACGTCTGATGCAGGAATTCAACAGGAAGCTCATGAAGGTATGTTCTAAAAATCATATGAGTAGTCATATTATATGCATGTATTTGCATTTCAGAAAAAAACTCATGTTGTGAATGATTGTATGTTTTAATGTATGCTTCATCAGATGGATGGCAGCTGTCCACCACAAGCACAACACAAAGACAAGATGATGATGAAGATGATGGTAATGCTGATGCTATGGTTGATGGGAGTGATGACATCAGTCAAGGCATTGAAGACACAGGTAACACTCTCTGTGTGACTTTAAAGGAACACTCCACTTTTTTGGGACTTTAGCTTATTTACTGTAACCCCTTATTTACTGTTTACTGTTAGATAAGTCCATTCATACCATTCTCATCTCTGTGCATCCCATAACTCTGTCTGACGCACACACTGTTAGCCTTGCTTAGCACAAAGACTGGATGTATGTGGCTCCAGCTAGCCTACTGCTCAACAAGTGACAAAATAATGCCAACATTTTTTCCTATTTACATGTTGTGATGTGTTTAGTCACAGCGTGTACAAATAACAAGGTTACATGAGAGTAACCTCCGCTTCAGCCGCCATACTCCAGAGAGCACTAGCAGAGAACGAGCTCATGTGCTGTCCGTATATGGCGCGATAATCAGTCTAGATTTCTGCTGCTGTCCAAAGTCGCGCGCGAATACATGAGTAGGCTATTTGTACGCGACAAGCGCAAAGGGAAATCCGTCGGAAAGGGTTTTCATGCGGCAGGGAATATTGTTACCCTCATGTGATCCTCCATGAAAGCACAAGGTTAATATGTTGGTTTTCCTAGCGTGAAACAAGGGCGTTATTACCCAGGTCTAAATCACTTCCGCTTTAACGCTTATGTAATATTTACAAGAAGGTCATCTTTCAACCTTGCATTTTTTAATGGGAGATTTGATTTTTCACTTCATTTCAACACAAATGACAATAAATCTGCCGTAATTTCCAGACTATTGAGC
The DNA here is from genome assembly GCA_033150135.1 of Gobio occitaniae. Classification (NCBI taxonomy): domain Eukaryota; kingdom Metazoa; phylum Chordata; class Actinopteri; order Cypriniformes; family Gobionidae; genus Gobio; species Gobio occitaniae. Next base: position 25,861 of record JARQWZ010003451.1, read on the forward strand.
GTACCTGAATAAAAACCGATCCAACTAAATTTCAAAATTGTACATATAAAGGCCTGCAGTTGTCTATAAGCCACACACATAGTCACAGTTCAACCTCGCTGTGATAAACCTTTAGGAGCTCCCTTGCAGCAGATAATATTTTTTTTTACTAAAATACTTCAGTTGGTGAAACAAGCATGAAATTTGTCATAAATCGTCTCCATAAGCCAACCTTAGTAAATGACTGGGTGTCCACTCAAAATTTAAAAAGAGTTTCATTTTTTCCCTCAGTTTTTAATCATTGGTTTTGCGTGTGTCTGATCATTAGTTTATGCATTTGCAAAGAAGGAGTCCAATATGGCCCCCACAAACCTTGAAAATGTGTTGCAGGATTCTGTAGGCACAGAAATTTTTTTTTAGGCTACACCTGTCTATGCACAATTCAGGTGGTGGTTTATTACAAGAATAAAGAGTGAATGTCACTGCACAACAGGGTACTGCTGTAACTCCGCCTGGGCTTCAGTGTCAGCTTACTATTGCTGTACTGAGCTCTACTTTCAATATAATAATAGACTAGTTGTAGGTTTAGTTTAGTTTAGTGTCCCAAATGCTGTCTAAAAGCCCCATTTCAGTTAGTTGGTAGAAAATCATTCTAAAGCCCTATTCTCGCGGGATTAGTGTTATCTGGGACCTCTGGTGATTTGTAATAATTGCAGAGAATGTCTGTGATCTTAATCCTGTGTGAATTGGCCATATCTGTAATGTAAAGTCAAAATTCCCCCGCAAATGACCTCCCATATTTCACCAAACACAGGTCCTGTGATAATATCAGTCCTGTGCGAATCGGCATCTCTGTGATTTGGCCAGGATTAGGCGGATCGTATATAATTAATGCAAGGTTTTTGTTTCCTGTTTGCATTTCTATCTTTATCTTTCATGAAGAATGGAGCTCGGCTGCATATAATGCGCTCCGTTATGAATTCCCGTGCAGATTATACTTTCACTTTAGAATGAGCACCAGTTTGGGAGTAAAATACTTGAATGGTGTGTTTAATATTATTCTTATTGAAAAACACAAAAACGGAACAGTACAATGACATACTCGCTTAAATGGGCACTTTTACATTTAGCTTTGAAACTGAATCTGCCGCTGTATTATTATATTGCTCAGTTCTGTTTTTAATTGTAGCGTCTGTTCTCTCACTGAACTAAATTATATTTATAATATGAATCAAAATGATATAGATACGACTGTTTATAATGTCATAAAGCTTTATCTATAACGGGAAAAAAAAACATTTACAAGTCTTGACATCATATCTGGGAGATAAGTCAGTAAATTTGAGTAAAATCACAGGCTGGCTGATCCCGTGCGAATGCGCCACATGAAATACAGATGTGGGGGGTAATTTCTAAATCACATGAGGTCCCCAGATAATACTAATCCCGTGCGAATAGGGCTTAAGATCTAGTTAGACTGAGTTGAGGTTGTGAAAGCTAAAGCAGAGCCGAGGGCAGCAGACCTGCCAACCTTGAAGAAATTTTATGAGTACAACCCCCCCGACGCAATGCCCCCCACCCCCCCCAGCACACATCGACAGCCCACCGCCAATGTGCACTCCACCGTTGCCCACCCACCAGTGAGAAACCTATGAGATACCCAACACCATAATATATAATATACACATAATATACTTTCACCAATTAAGATTTATTAGTTACCATATACACGTAGAACATACTGTAAATGGTATACAATTGTTATGCAATCACTCCCAACATTGAATTGAAAACAAACTGTTGTACTGGAGGAATAGCCCATGGAAACTTCTTCCACCTGAAAATCTTGACAGAAATAAAAGAAAACTAAGGACATTCTTTGTAAATAAATAAATCAAAACATTAAAATAAATGTGCAAAACCAGCAGTTATCAGTATCAAAATCAGTTTGCTAAAAACAAACAACATAAAAAGATGAAACCTTTCCATGCATAGTGTTTAAACATTTGCATTGTTTAACTTGTTAAAGGTTGCAGATTTGGCTTTTTTAAGTAGTGCGTCAGTGAAAGTCTCTTTGTAACAAGTGCTGCCTTTGGAGGCAATCATGACTTTTCTTGTCACCAGAGAACTAAGCATCTCTGTGCTCAGGCTAGCACGATATTGTGTTTTGTTTTTAGTGACCAAGCTGAAAATCCTTTCACAGTCTGCATTGCTGTGAAAAATTACACACACCCCAAGCATAACTTTGGAGAGGTTTGCAAAAAGTTTCTTCCCTCCTGATTCCATCACACCTAATTCTCTCCAAGCTTCATCAGCCCGTTTGGTAAGAATACCATCATTCAAGGTGGTGGACTGAAAGAGCCGAAACTCCTCCTCCACTTCATCCACTGTAACATCATTTCCCAACAAACAGGGGAACCTGTCAATGAAGTATGTCAGTGAGGAGAATTTGGCTATTTGCCGTCTGCTTATATCAGCTACGGCAGCATGACGAAGCAATTCGTCCCCAAATGGGAATTTAGAGAGCATGTACTCAACAGCTGCTGTGAAATATTTCCTTACATCCATGAAGAAAGCTCCAAGAGGTAAGTTAGCTTGACTTTTGATAAATGTGTGTGTGTCATGTCCAATCGACAGCTCATCATCAGGCAGCTGGTGTTCACTGGATTTGTACAGAGTGGGTTGGCATCCTCTCTTTACTTCTTCCATCATTTCCACAACACACTCAGGTTTGCAGAAGGCCAAAAAGCATTTTTGCAACTGTAGCTCCAAGATCTGCAGCAATATGGGCACACATGGCTCTTCTTTCTGCAGGTTCTGATTTGCGGTTTCGAATAAAGGTATAGCTCTCTTTAAAAAAAGAGCATACAGCTTGGACTGTGGGTCAGTCAAGAAAGCATACACCCTCTGTGGTTTTGTGACCTCTGTTTTGTCTATCTTCTTTTCCTTTTCAGTTTTCTTTTCGGACAGATCCCTCTGTTTTTTGCCCATTTCTTTTTGTTGAAATACAAATTGGTTTAGGTCAAACCCCTTGGGTGGCTGAGCTGACTGCTGTGGAGTGCTTGGGCTCGCCTGCAGCTGTGTGGATGTAGACCCTGCCTCGATCCGCTTGAGTGTAGTCCCTGCCTGCAGCTGTGTGGATGTAGACCCTGCCTCGATCCGCTTGAGTGTAGTCCCTGCCTGCAGCTGTGTGGATGTAGACCCTGCCTCGATCCGCTTGAGTGTAGTCCCTGCCTGCAGCTGTGTGGATGTAGACCCTGCCTCGATCCGCTTGAGTGTAGTCCCTGCCTGCAGCTGTGTGGATGTAGACCCTGCCTCGATCCGCTTGAGTGTAGTCCCTGCCTGCAGCTGTTTGGGTGTAGACCCTGCCTCGATCCGCTTGATTGTAGTCCCTGCCTGCAGCTGTTTGGGTGTAGACCCTGCCTCGATCCGCTTGAGTGTAGTCCCTGCCTGCAGCGGTTTGGTTGTAGGTCCCAACTGCAGCTGTGTGGATGTAGACCCTGCCTCGATCCGCTTGAGTGTAGTCCCTGCCTGCAGCTGTTTGGGTGTAGACCCTGCCTCGATCCGCTTGAGTGTAGTCCCTGCCTGCAGCTGTTTGGGTGTAGACCCTGCCTCGATCCGCTTGAGTGTAGTCCCTGCCTGCAGCTGTTTGGGTGTAGACCCTGCCTCGATCCGCTTGAGTGTAGTCCCTGCCTGCAGCTGTGTGGAGCTTGGTCCAGTCTTAGACTTTCTCTGGTGGACTTTGGTCTTCAAAAAGCTGGAGGACAAAGTCTTTGATACAGCAAGCTTACCCGAGGAAGGTGTAAGAGTTGAGGGCTTAGGGGCAGCTGGGCTCTTCAGAGAGGGATGAGCTGAGGATGTGAGAGGTTTAGCTGCCTTCTTCCCTGTTGCCTCTTCAGCAAAAAACAGAGTCAGAGGTTCCCACTGCTGGAGGAGTCGATTGACACATTTGCCAAGAGCTAGCCATCTTGTCGAGGATAATTTCAAAATCTTCCTCACATCAGTGTCGCACAGCATTTGGAGGTCACGCAGCAAAGCTTTCCTCTTGCTACTCTTGTCAAGGTAGTAGTAGATCATGATGAGCATGTCTTCAATGTCAATACAAAGACTTCTTGAAGCCTTTTCTGCAGCTATATGCATTAGGTGGCATGCACAGCCGACCATGTAAATGTGGGGATTCTGTGACTTAATGAATGCTGCGACACCTTTTCTTAACCCCTGCATGACAGAGGCATTGTCAGCAGAAAAGCTTATACAATTGCCCCATGGTATTTTCCTTTTCTTTAGTTCCTGATCAATGAGATTGTATATCCCTTCACCAGTAGACTCTCTACACTCAACAATTTTCAGGAGTACTACAACTATTTTTCCAACACTGGGATCATAGACACGGACAACCAAAGGATAAAGCTTGACATCATCCATGTCTGTGCTACCATCAGTTGCAATGCTGAATGGGGAACGGCACATAAGGTCACTGATGACCTGTTCATCATTCGAGGAAAGTGTGTTCAATATAACTGCTGTCTTGGTTCGGGCACAGCCGTACTGTTGGGCAATTTGACTATCTGGAAACATCTTCTTAAATAATGGTCCAGCATGGTCAGCTATAGACACTGGCACATTGTGCTCAGCTATGAAGTTTGAGAAAAGTGTTTCTGCCCTAATGGTCCGTAGATCTTGAGCTCCAAAAAACTTTGTGGTGATCTTAGGGACTGAGGCCATGGCACTTTCCAGTTTCTTGTGCTTTGTCCCTTCCACATGGCGTCTACAATCTGAAAATGTAGGTGGAGAGGGAGGAGATTATGATATGAGTAAGTCATAAGAAATGAATGTCACTGCAAATGTTGAAGCTGGAGTCTTAAATCTTTCTAATGATACTCAGTTTGTACAGATCAAGAAAGAGTGTGATGTTTTAACGAGCAGTGAATGTTGAACAACAATAATCTGGGGCCATCTGTGATCTTTGCCGCAAAAGGGGTTCATTCCGTATAACAGGACACCTCGAAGGCCATTATCCTTTACATACAGGGCCGGCCCTGGCCAATTTGTTGCCCTAGGCATGATTTTCTCTGGTGCCCCTTGCATCACAGCCCATTCAACCCCCATCATTGTGTTCATGATATCATAAACAAAAAAGGCTGATTATGGTTAAACGTCATACAAAATTAACACCATAGACAGCCTAAACCGAAATAGCAAGAGTACATCTAGCTCAAACTATTCACAGAGCACTAGCAAAAGTGTTTGTTTTCCAGTAGATGGCAGCAATCTTCCACTAAATTATGGCACATTTCATATTTCCACTATGAACAAAACTGAGAAAAGTAGATCTTTAATTTGAATTTGACATAAAAATGTTGCTATTATATAAATATTATTACTAATTTACAATGTAAATTACATTAAATATTTAATCAAATTAAATATGAATTTTAATTAATTACATTTAACACAACTACAGAGTAAAAATATTAATAAAAAAACTGATATTACATGATTGTGACAAGGTCACACTGTCTGGGGCCTGTAGTCTCGACAACCCAGGACATTTGTTTGCATAAAGTTTAAGGTACAATATTGCTTTGCACCAGGGCCGGCCCTGACCAATTTGCTGCCCTAGGCAAGATTTTACTTGGTGCCCCTTGTATCAAGGTTTAGCACTACATGTTTTCAGTCTAAGTTGCGGAAACACTGGTACTGTTTTATTTTTTTAATGCATTGATGTTTTTAAATTTTTATTGTTGTTGTTTTATATGATGTCCAGTCCATTCTACCCCGTCATTATGTTCATGATATTATTATTATTAATTTTTTTTTAAAAGGCTGATGATAGTTAAACTATACAAAAATAGCACCTACGCCACATTACAGCCTAAACACAAATAACAAGTAATTGCATCTAGAATTCATGCACAAACTATTGAGAACTAGCAAAAGTGTTTGTTTTCCAGTAGATGGCAGCAAACTTCCACTAATATGCACATTCATGTTTTCACCATGAATTAAACTGAGACATTTAGATATTTCATGTGAAATTTACATAAAATGTTGCTATTTTAAATAAACCTGTATATAAATATCATTACTAATTTCGGCAAATACTTTTTAAAATGTCCATATGTCCCCTTAAAACTGCACAACTGTAGAATAAAAACATTAGGCTATTAAAAAAGTGATATTACATGCGTTTAAAAATCAGATGTGAATTTTTTTTTTTGACAAAATACAGTGTCCACTGGAGAACCCAGAACAGCTGCTTGCATATAGTTTAAGGTAAAACTGGAATTAATTAGCGTACATTAGTATTTTACTACTATGCATTTAAATAAACTGTTCATTCATTACACCACTTTACCTCTGTCTTTACACTGCAAAAAAATGCTCTTCTTATTTAGTATTTTTTTTCTTGTGTCCAGTCCAAACATCAAAAAATTCTTAAATCAAGATGTATTTACTAGTAAAATGACAGAATTTTTTCCTTGTTTTCTGGGGGAAAAGTGTTTTAGCTTAAAACTAGCACAATTATCTGCCAAATGGGGTGAGAAGAATTGTCTTATTTCTGTTTGGGACAGAAATAAGATTTTAATCAGAAACAAGATTATTTTTCTCACCCCATTGGCAGATAATTTAGCTTGTTTTAAGCATAAACTCACTTAAGAAAAAATATTATTTTACATATTTAGTAAATGCATCTTGGTTTAAGAATTTTTAGATATTTAGACTAGAAACAAGACAAAAATACTACATAAGAAAATCATTTTTGCAGTGTTTCCCTTATCTTGCCTGCATCAGAGGTCTTCTGTTTTTTGTGACACTACAATTCGGCAATCCGTCATAAATAATCAGGCAACTTTCACCGTGTCTACACCTGTAGCGAGCGGCAAGCACCCTAAAATATGAAAGCAATCCTGTCTACATTAGATGCGGCGAGAGGCGACGCGACACAACAAATTCCATAAGTTAAACTGATCGCGCGTTATATTTTTGACGCACTTCAAGTAGCTCGGCGGGGGAGATTGATGAGGCGGACCGGGAAGAGGCGTTTTTTTGCGCTTTATTTGGTCATATTTCAAATTAATATATAAAATAGTATCAGTAATACATTTTGGCGCCCCTATGGATGAGTGGCGCCCCTAGCATTTGCCTATTCCGCCTATGCCACGGGCCGGCCCTGCTTTGCACACTGGATGCGGCGAGTAGCGACGCAACACAACACATTTCCAACAGTAAACTGATCGCACGTTCGATTTCTGACGCACTTCAGTCGCTGGGTGCATTGGCCTTGCCCAGTGGTCTTCACTATTTTTTTCAGGAGAGCCACACTGATAGGACAAAATCAATAGGAGAGTCATCCCTGAACATACATATGCAATCCAATAAATACAAAAGGTAGATAGAGTGGGTATGCATAATATATTTTTAATGTTAACTTTTTTTAAGTGCTGTCAATCGATTAATAAAAATTAACTAGATTATTTACACATTTTTCTGTTTAAAATATAATTTATAATGTAATAATTTCACACTAAATCACCAAATTAATGTAGGGGAAAAAAAGACAGTATATTTTAAATACTTTTTATGAATAAAGGCCAGTTTCACTGATAGGCCTACTAATGCCTCTACGATAGATTTTAAACATTAATTATAGCCATTCAAAATTACAGTGTAATTGAAAACTTTTTAACATTTATTAAGCTTCAAACTTATAATGAATTAAATATAGATTAATCCGTGTTAAAGCTACAAATGTTCTTTAGTTTAGAGCAGTGAGTTGTCTCAGTGGTTGTCTTTATGAAATATATATATATATATATATATATATTAGTGCTGGGCATCGATTAAAAAAAATTAACTAATTAATCGCATTTTTTTCTGTAATTAATCGCAAGTTTTTAATATTTTAAGTTTTTAATATTTTGATATTGTAATAATTTCAGTTACTCTCCAACTTAATGTATAAACAATTTAAAGACAGCATATTTTAAATATGTGTTGTATTGTCATCTTTTTATGAATGAAGGCCAGTATCACTGATACTAAAGTCTCTATGAAACATTAATGACGTTACATTACAGTATAACTGAAAGCTCCCAATTTCAACATTTATTAGGCTTTAAAAAAACAACTTTTAATTTAAGTGAACTTAAAAAAATATTTACATAAACCCATTATAATAAATGTTATTTTTACCTGTGCCTTCCCTGTTAGACATATACAGAAATGTAATAGTTATCAAACACCTTTCTTAACTGCATAAATAATAAATGAAATATAGATGAATCATCATTAAAGCTACAATTTTCTCTGTTCCCGTTGTTCTTTGATGAACATTAATGACAGGCATCATCAGTGCTCCTGTCACTTTAAGAACGGCCGCGGATCTGACGCGCTGTCACGCGCATCTCATTTCCTCACAACTCTTTAAGTAAATTTAAGGCGTTATTTAACTAATTTAAGACCCTAATATAAGAGTACTCAACATTCTCTGAGTTATTGTTTGTTCAAGAGCAAAAGAGAACTCGATGTGAGCAGGAAACTGACGCGAGTCTATCTATGCGTCGAGTGTGTGTGTCAGTGTCCCTTGATTAGCTGACATGAGACGCACGCACCCACACAGACAGGAGACTGACACACACACACACACACACACAGGACTTTGGCATACAGCGCGTTCTCTTGTGTCTTGTCGCGCTTGGTTCAAGCATTTACATGTATAAGAGCGTGATGATCATGTAACGCTAAGCAAAAATGGATATAAAAACGGACGCTGCGTTAAATATTTTTAATGCGTTAAGATGAAAAAGTAATCGCCCGCGTTAATTTGCACAGCCCAATATATATATATAATTTTTTTTTTTTTTTGACTGCATGAGCATTTCGCCGAATTATTATACTGCCATGAGAGCCGTAAATTAAGCTGGGCGAGCCGCAGGAAACTCGCGATGAGTAACACTGGCCTAGCAAACAGCCCTATTGTATACTATGCATCATTATTTAGCTGGACTGCCTGTTATGATGTCACGGTCATTTTTAATGTTCATAAATTCAATTAGGCTTAAAAAAAATACCGTAACTGTTACCTTTACCTTACGTTAATCAGCACGTGGCCTGTCTAAAACCTTCTAGATTTCTAGCTATTCCACCACTTTTCTAACTGCCCTCAACTAATGGGAAAGATAGCTACCATATTGACACTATGAACGTTTTCTTAACATCCTTTTATTTTTAATATTATTATGTTTCGGGGGGTGGTGAATATTTGTGTGTGGTACTGTATTCGTTACCTGTTGCCCCTTGGTGACTGATGTCGATGTCCGTCTTGCACACGGTGCAGAGTGCGTGATTAGGTAGCTTGGACATCTGCAGGCAAGGCCATCTCTCCCGATAGCTGTCAATAAAGCGTTGTGATTTCCGAGGCTTTTTTTTAGGCTGTTCAGCCATGGCTTGCTTCTGAGGCACTGAATTGAATTGACGCGCATAGCTCGACGGGGGGTGGGGTGGTGGAGGGTTAAAATGCAGCGCTCTGATTGGCCAAAGCTTTTCACTCCACTTACACGCTGTGTCTCAGCAGCAGAACCTGCGTCATAGATTGCATAGAAACCGGCAAAATGCGAGATGCATCAAAATGCGTACCCAGAGAGCAGCGAATCGTACAAGCGTACTTAAGGGTCAAAATGCGTGCCGAGTACGAAAAATGCGTACATGTTGGCAGGTCTGGGGCAGGGACTCATGTTCTTACCCGGATAGTGCACAGATCACATTAGGGGTGTAAGAAAATATCAATACACGTGAATATCACGATTATTATTTTTGACGATACTGTATCGATTCTCAAAAACCAGGGTCATAAAAAGTCATACATTTAACAATAAGAATTTAAGGCTATAAAAAGTCATAAAAACGTCCAGATTTTCCATACAAGGTCATAAAAAACATTTAGCCACGTCTTAAATTGATATGCTTGTCCATTAATTTGTTCTTTCATCAAAATGCGCTCATGGCGGCAATGGCATTCATTTGTTTCACCTGTTGTAGTTCTGTATGAGGAATCTGGGTGATATCACAGCGCTCTGGAACGCTGCGTACAGAGTTGTCGGAAGGACTTTCACAGAAACCCACGCGAACTCCGAACATACTGTATCATACTGAGTCACTGCTTAGTTTAATTCAAAATCATCCTGGCTATCACAATGGGAAAATGTACCTTTAATGATCTATGGCTTGAAGATGGTGCATTTAGTAGCTGGCTTAAGCCCGTCGCTAACAATCTTTATCAAGCCTATTGCACTCTGTGCAAGAAGACGTTGGAGCTGTTTAGTGCTGGGCGGTATGACCAAAAATGTATATGATGGTATTTTTCTAAATTATATCGGTTTCACGGTATATGACGGTGTTTCTTCCTCCTATGCATGACAGGGTTTTAACCACATTTTCTACTGGTTGAGAGAGGAAATACTGCAGTAGATTGACTAGAATGCCTTATTGTTCGAATGCATATTCAAATAAAAAGTGACAGCCCTACTGGTCAATGGCCGGTTGTCCTTCTTGTCCCCAAGAAAAAATTCCAGCATGTGACCACGTGTACTGTGTATTTCCTATGACTTGATGTTTTTATGAATGTGCTTTGCCTTAACCTGATTGTAGTTTCGCATATCATATTTTGTAGGGCGCATTGGTAAGTTGCCTTGTGTACAAAACGTGTGGTATAAATAAACATGCCTTGCCTACTAGTATTAGTTAATTTAGGCAGGGTTCAGAAGGTTATACAACTTCAATAAGGTCTCAATTTATTATCAATCCAACTTCTAATAAACACCTTTTGGTTTTTGTTTCATAGATGCTCCAGAAAGGCTGGTCAAAAAACACAATAAGAGACCCTGGAATGACAACGAGAGAGCAGCAGTCAGACGACGGATGGCTAAGTTAATTGCACTTAAGACCGTTCCTGGAAAACATGACTGCCTCATGTGCATTTCAAAAGAGTCGCCAGTACTAAAAGCACGGACATGGAAAGATGTTAAGTATTTTGTGCACAATGAAATAATTAAAATAAAAAAGAAGCTGGCATTATAAATTAATTGTCTAAGATGAGTGAGTTTCCCTACAGAAAAGCCATGTTCATGTCATGTTCAGTATTGTTTCTGTCTAAAGAAAATCAATAAAAGTGGGAATAAAACAAACACTTCTCCCTGATTTGCACTTTTATTCAATAAAGTTTTCAATAAAAACACTGCCCTGTTAATGGCAATAACCTCATTGTGCATTTGTCATAACAAATTTACATTATTAAATATTCAGTAATGGAAACAGCATCTTAGTTTACCTATTAATCATAAAAATAAAAAAAAGTGCCCGCTAGTCCTCAGTCTGATGGTAAAAAACTTTTATGTAAATCTTGGTGTTTTCCATAATATAAAGGAGTGTTTTGGATAAGGGCACCGTCTTGTGGCCAGAAATAGTTTTTGTGGGTTTCTATGTTCATCAGAACTGGTGGTCCTCACTTGGTGGGCATACTCACGCGGTCCTCACTTAGTAGCATTTACAAGAATGTGTGTGTGTGTGGGCATGTTTTTGTGAAATATCAGGACACAAATGTGTATAATGACATGGGTATGACATAGGTATTACAAAAAGAGGGTGAAATATGAGGACGTTCCCCATGTCCTCACTGTTCAAAATGCTTATAAATCATACAGAACAAGGTTTTTTTCACAGAAAGTAAACTACACAGTCTCCTGTGAGGGCTAGGTTTAGGGGCAGGGGCAGTGTAAGGGGATAGAAAATACGGTTTGTACGGTATAAAAACCATTATGCCTATGGAATGCTTTATGCTTATGCCATTTCACAAAAACAAACGTGTGTGTGTGTGTGTGTGTGTGTGTTTGTGCTCGCGACACACGAGTGAAGCAGGTGCTTCTGAAACCTGCCAAACAGTGCAGGTTCAGATATGAGAGATCAGTGAGACCGTTAAACACACACACACACACACACACACACACACACACACACACACACACACACACACACACACACACACACACACACACACACACGTTTGTTTTTGTGAAATGTGAGGACATTCCATAGGCGTAATGGTTTTTATACCGTACAAACCGTATTTTCTATCCCCTTACACTGCCCCTAAACCTACCCATCACACACACACACACACACACACACACACACACACACACACACACACACACACACACACACTCACTCTCTCTCACACACACACGCACAAAGTATACTTCTTTTGACTCGCATGTGTACGCAGGCATTCAACAGTTTTGAGCAATCTCTCGCCACGAGTTACAACCCATGTAAATATCTTTGTATTCTTTCATGCTAGAGTTGTACAAATGAGGGCACTTTCTAAGCTCTTCGCTCAATCTCTCGTCTATGATTCTTAGAATTTTAAATCGATTATTGACCGAAATTGTCGATTCACGATTCAAAAATACATGTTTCAAGATCGATGCATATGCATCTTCAGGATTTGTAATCAAAGCATTGAGAAACGAGTCAATCGTTACACCCCCAGGGTCACCTGTAAATAACAATCATTCATCTTCAGCTTAAAGGGACACTTCAGCGCTGGGAAGATCAATGTGTGTTTAAACTGGGTCATTTATGTAGTAGAAATGTGAAATTATTTTTGAATTTGCTGCCTTCTAGACTGAGAAAAGACAGAAAATGTATTTTTGTCTCATGTGGATGAAACACAACAACTCCCAGAATGCACTTGCTTTCGCTGCCCTACGAGGCCACTCCCAAAGCCACGGCTACTGGTTATCACTTGCCCACCATTACACCGCCCCAACGTCATTTTGATTGTCATAGTAATAAAATAATTTTGTTCAGTTAGAGAACAGACACTACAATTAAAAACTGAATGTGTCTTTTCAATAAAGTGTGAGTGAGCCGAACGAGAGTCACGTCACAGACGCAGCAGGAGTCAGATCTCATTCATCACGAGAAGAGCTGAGCAGAGCAGAGGTAAGAGCGGCTGTCATTCACTGTCCAGTCTGACGTTTTCAGATCGCATGTGGAAGCTCAACTTTCATAGGAATTCATTGAAAAGTTGAAACTCTCACTTTCATCTCATCTCAGGGGGACATGAGGGGGGAAAGTACCATAATTTGAATATACTACCAGGTTTATACTGATACAAAGCCTAATGCTAAATCACTGAAGTTACCCTTTAATGATAGGATGATTATTGTTCTTCAGTCAGGTTTAGTTCAGTGATGTTGTTCTCTTGTTGAGGAAGAGACACTGCCGTTGCTGGGCATTAATAAACAGTGTTAACCACACACAGTCCTTTAACCTAAAGCTAAAAGTGCATGTGTTACTCAGTCAGTCGTTCAGTTGCTGTTGATCTGATGAGCTACAACACGGTAAGACAAACACACTCTTACTTAAATGAACACTGATGATTATTTCTATAGATGAAGCTCATATAACACATGAGAAATATCTTCTGTTCATCTAATGATCAGTTCATTCACACACACTGATGTTGAGCATTAATAATCTCCAGATGTGCAAAGATCTCACTAACACTAAGAGCTGTTTAGGGTGATGAACATGACCTGTTTATGAGTATATGAGTGATGTTTAATGCTGTATTATAGATGTATTTTATGCTGATGTGGGTCAGAACGGCTCCTCTTCCTCTGGTCTTTCTGCTCATGATTCACGGTGAGTCTCTGGCACATTTCATCTTCTGTGTAATTTAGTTATAAAGAGTCTGTCCTTTTCTTCTGAAGTTTGTAGCCTGTTTGGATCATATAATGATGATTAATGAGCAGTTTTCTGTGCTATATTGATGCGTTTCCTTTTTTGAAGCAGGAAGTTTGAGTGAGAGATGTCAATGGGCTTGTCAGTTTTATAAATATCCAATAGTTTTTAGTGACGTCACAGTTTTGAACATGAACTGCTAATTTGCTTCTTGCTAGTCAGTGTCTGGTGGTTTAGGGGAGGGACTTTCTCACTCATCAGAGCATTTGATTGGACAAACATCAGTGTATCGCAGATCATGGATATTTTTGGCTCATTTTCTCAGAAGACGATGTGTTGATATTGTTGAGGTTTATGTGTCAAAGGACTGTTTGTTAGCATATAGAAGATCACAGAGCTGAGTCTTTAAATCATCATTGATTATTTTCTTAGTCTGTTGTGTGTTTGATTATTTGATAGAGCTGTTGTTCGTGACTGACGTCTGTTTTCACTTCTGTTTCTGTGTTTATTTCTGCAACATCCTCCATCAAAGATCATGAAGTAATTCACACTGAGATCATTCATCACTCAATAGAGTCTGAGAAGATGAGCTTATATTTCCTGTCATGAGTCGCTGTTTAGGAGTAAAAATGTGAAGTTTTCAATGGTCCAGTATAACTGATAAAACATGTTCATCAGGATGAATTCTGTGTTTCAGGGGTTTCTAGTGCTGGTTTGAGTGTGAGTTACAGTACTTCACACATCTGTGCACTAAAGGACTCAACAGTGATAATGAACTGCACTTATACATACCCTACTGGACGTCAGATCAAGAAAGTGTTCTGGACCATAACAAAAGATAAAGAGGAGACAGAAGAGTTTCCGGATCTGTCTAATGACACTGAATACAGTCAGAGGCTTCAGTATCTGGGAGATCAACAGCAGAAACTGCACCGTCAGACTGAGTCATGTGACACTGAATGATTCAAACAAGTACTGTTTCAGATTCATCACTAATAATGAAAAATGGACTGGTTATCCAGGAGTGAACCTTACTGTCACAGGTGAATTTGGTGAAATTTATATCTTGTTCTGAGCATTATATTGAATAATAATCAGTGTATGACAGCGGCACTAGATATAATGTGTGTGTTGTGTTCAGATCTTCAGGTGGAGTCTCCTGAGAGAGTGACAGAGGGAGATTCAGTCCGTCTGACGTGTAACGGCAGCTGCACTCTGACTGACAGAGCTACATTCATCTGGTACAGAAACAAACGGCCATTAACTAAGACAAGAGACAATGAACTCCTGCTGCAGTCAGTCAGAAGAGAGGATGCAGGCAGATATAGCTGTGCTGTACACGGACACCATCACATCTCTCCTGCTGTTCAGCTCAATGTCATGTGTGAGTACAGATCGATCATTTCTCTTCAAAGTTGTCTTTGAAAAGCTAGCAGAGTTTAAGACTACATAACTCTAATAAATGATCAGTCAGTGAGCTCACGATGAGAGCGAGAGAGAGAGAGAGAGAGAGAGATTTTACTTTTAACAACAGGAAGAAAATCAGAGTGAGAGAGAGAGAGAGAGAGAGAGAGAGAGAGAGAGAGAGAGATTTTACTTTTAACAGCAGGAAGAAAATCAGAGTGAGAGAGAGAGAGAGAGAGAGAGAGAGAGAGAGAGAGATTTAATGGTTTCTTATTTATAGCATACCTTTGTGCAGTTTCAGATGTTATTCATTGTATATATTCATAAATTGTCAGTGATTTATCACTTTTTGCGCATCTGATTGATAAATAAACCGCACGCTCTTATTTCAGTGTTGGTAATGTTGTAGTTACTTTAGCAGTTTCCTTCGTATACTCAGTTAAATGACATTAGGTTAAATGTCATGTATCATTCATTAGAATTGTGCGTATGCATTTTAGACACTTACAGTGTTTGCTCCGACCATGCAATATATGTTCATCCTTGAATAAGCGGGGTTTTACTAAGGCCTACTGTATTTCCGTAAAACTTAAAGGGTAACTTCAGTGATTTAGCATTAAGCTTTGTATTTAAACTGGGTCATTTATGCAGTAGAAATGTGAAATTATTTTAGAATTTGGTGCCTTCTAGACTGAGAAAAGACAGAAAATGTATTTTTGTCTCATGTGGATGAAAGACAACAACTCCCAGAATGCACTTGCTTCGCTGCCCTACGAAGCCACTCTGTACACCGCCCCCAACGTTGTTTTGATCTTCATAGTAATACAATCATTTCGTTCAGTTTAGAGAATAAACACTACAATTAAAAACTGAACGTGTCGTTTCAATAAAGTGTGAGTCACGGCACAGACGCAGCAGTACATTTTAAATCGATTATCGGCCGAAATAAACGATTCATGATTCAGAATGCATGTTTCAAGATCGATGCATCGAGAAAACGAGTGAATCGTTACACCCCTACTCAATATCATGTTTTTAATGTGCCGTGTCCGTAAAATAGATATTTTATAAGAGCCTAGCCGTTTATCAATAACGCTGCTCGGGTACCAAAGACCAGCCGTTAGATCTACACACGACGAATCATACATCAGAGCCAGCGGCAGACGTCAGAAGGACTGGCCGAGGAAAGGCTGCTCTCGCCGGGGTTAACGAGCGCTGAACACCCGCTGATCGCCTGGATCTCAACTCTGAAGACGCCAGATTAAATTGTCAAAAAGGTGCTCTCTTTATAAATAAACAACAGATTTAATCTTTAAACTAGGGATGGGTCGCGATTTACGAATATTCGATTAGTTGATTTAATTATAGAATATCAAATAGTTTGTGCGATTATCGTCCAAAAAATCCCCATGTTTTCGGTGCTATGACGCTTGCTGGTTGGTGCGAACTGGATGCTGGTTTTATACTCGTCCATATGGTACTATTAGTTATAAATATTATAGCTACCTACTGTTATGTTACCCGATACATTTGTTTAACATCCAACATTTGGGTATTTAAAATGGGTTGGAGATTATCCTAACTTTAAGAAGTTATTTACATTTACATTTACGATGATTTTTAAGAACATTCTTTTCGTGAACATGAATACTTCTTAAATTTTATCTCAAGAACAAGCATAAGGAAAAAAGATACAAATATTCTTAAGAAAAGTTTTTGGGAATACAGAATATTCTAATATTTTTTCTTATGTTAGAAAATAAGAAGAAATTGGCAGTTAAGAATAACTGTATTCTTAATAATGTTTTGAGAATCCGGCCCCAGAACCACAGCGCATCTGACTGGCATAAAGTTGGCTTTTTGTTCGAGATTCGCAAATTTAGGGACCGTCTCTAAAGTTACATACAACATTAGTATACATGTTTCTAACTTCAATATCATTTGAAGAGAATGACTTACAGTCATAAAACCAGCTGTAAAGTGTTCATCTGCATTCTTGGTCTGCAGTTTGTGGAGTTGTTCTTTTGTTTTTCAGTCCTATGGTAGGTGTGCTGGCAAAAAAAGAGAAAAGGATTGTTTGAGGATGAAGATATACTTTAAACATCGTCTTAAAGAATACATTTTTCATTCGTTTTATACACGGACCCCATTCATAATGCATCAATTATATTAAACTTCTTACCCATGTCCATCTATCATTTCAGCAACAAGTATGGTGAAGGGATAGTTCACCCAAAAATGAAAATTAGCCCACGATTTACTCACCCTCAAGTCATCCTGGATGACGAACACAATCAGAGTTATATTAAAAATGTCCTGGCTCTTCCAAGCTTTATAATTGCAGTGAATGGCTGTTTCTGTTTTGAAGTCTATAAAAGTGCATCCATCCATCATAAAAGTGCATCTATCCATCATAAAAGTGCATCTATCCATCATAAAAGTGCACTATCCATCATAAAAGTGCATCTATCATAAAAGTGCATCCATCCATCATAAAAGTGCATCCATCCATCATAAAAGTGCATCCATCCATCATAAAAGTGCATCTATCCATCATAAAAGTGCATCTATCTATCTATCTATCTATCTATCTATCTATCTATCTATCTATCTATCTATCTATCTATCATAAAAGTGCATCCATCCATCCATCCATCATAAAAGTGCATCTATCTATCTATCTATCTATCTATCTATCTATCATAAAAGTGCATCCATCCATCCATCAGAAAAGTGCATCTATCCATTATACAAGTGTATCTTTCACCTCCTCAATTACACACATTTAGTGTTTGATATATGACTTTATATATGATGATATATGATTATTTACAATAATCTGATTTATCCTATCAAACATATTTAATTTGTATCTAATAATCATAATATCGTATTTTAAATGTCAGCTATGGTACAAACTAAGAAAACAATTAGAAATTATGTCTTAAAAAATAAAAAACGTAATGCTATGGATAATTTCAGGTTTGAAACCTCTCATATAAACACATTTTACAAATATCAGTGGTTTTAAAATTTAAAAATAATTCTCAAATGTCATGGAGGCACAACTGCAAACATGGCTGTTTGATTATGATTGTGAGGGTAATAACAGTAAATATGATAATGATAAGATATGATATGATAATAATTCATCCAGAGCAGCTCAACTGATCCTCAGAGAGAAAAGGTTTGTAGATCTCTCTCAAATACTCATAAAAACTGATAATTTCAAGTATGGTTAAGCACTTTCCATGTAAAGTGACATAAAAACAGTCACAAAATGAATCAACACTTTAAAATGTTATTTAACAACTTAAACTAGTTTAAACACATTATTTAAAACATATGTTTGAAAAGATTTTTTTTTTTAAAATCATATAAAGCCAATCTAGTTTTTAACACACGACGAAGAAATCACAAAAACACACCAAAATACATAACCATGCCTGCACAAGTTATAAACATACAGTTATTAATCAGTGTATTATGAATTTGAAACACAGGAGAGAAATTAATCTCCACAGGCGAACCGCTCACATAAACCTTCACACTGCATTCCCTCGGTTAAACTACACTTCTGCTGATTAAACGCCTTTAAACTTGGCTCTAATGAAAGAGAACATACTCTCGCTTCTCATTTACACATTTTAACAAAACACAGATCAATTAATCATCGATTCTTAACCTTTAAGACGCTTTTGAACTGGAGCGATCAAACACGCGCCTTTCTCCCCTCAGATCTCCCGCGGACTGAAGAAGCGAGAGTGCGCAGCGGGAGCGCGCCGGTGACGTCACAACCGCGATGCACATGCGATTTGAATATTTCAGGTAAAAGAGCTGGGCTTCAAATAATTATTTCATTATTAGTGTAAAACATTATATGTCATCATTTTTTTAAAGTTAGGGGGAAATTTCAACATAATAAAATATATCCTGACAGAATCTGTTCTGAGAGGAGGGTTTCTGACAGGAAAATGTATTTTCTGAAGTGATTTTAACCTCAAATCAAGTTATATTAATGATTTTTAAAAAGTAAGGGGGACATTTCAATATAATAAAATATATTCTGACAGAAACAGTTCTGAGAGGAGGGTTTCTGACAGGAAAATGTATTTTCTGAAGTGATTTTGACCTCAAATCAATTATATTAATGTTTTTTAAAAAATAAGGGGGACATTTCAATATAATAAAATATATTCTGACAGAATATGTTCTCAGAAGAGGGTTTCTGACAGGAAAATGTATTTTCTGAAGTGATTTTGACCTCAAATCAAGTTATATTAATGTTTTTTAAAAAGTAAGGGGGACATTTCAATATAATAAAATATATTCTGACAGAATCTGTTCTGAGAGGAGGGTTTCTGACAGGAAAATACATTTTCTGAAGTAATTTTGACCTCAAATCAAGTTATAGTAATGATTTTTAAAAAGTTAGGGGGAAATATCAATATAATAAAATATATCCTGACAGAATCTGTTGAGAGGAGGGTTTCTGACAGGAAAATTTATTTTCTGAAGTGATTTTGACCTCAAATCAAGTTATATTAATGTTTTTTAAAAAGTAAGGGGGACATTTCAATATAATAAAATATATTCTGACAGAATATGTTCTCAGAGGAGGGTTTCTGACAGGAAAATACATTTTCTGAAGTAATTTTGACCTCAAATCAAGTTATAGTAATGTTTTTTAAAAAGTTAGGGGGAAATATCAATATAATAAAATATATTCTGACAGAATCTGTTCTGAGAGGAGGGTTTCTGGCAGGAAAATGTATTTGGGTAGTTGACGTGACGTGGCTTTTTCACTGTCACAGAAGATAAAACATAATTTATTTCACATTTTCATCATTTAGAATACTGTAAATGGTTAAACATTTACTTGTTTTACATGAATTTGTTGTTTTAATACCCAAGTTATTTTTAGTTTTTTTACAACTTTGAGCCAAATCTCAAAATTGTCCTATGGTGTGACGGTAGACAACATTATTTCATACATTTTACATTTGATAAATAAAGAAAATAATGTTTAAAAATCTTAATGAACACTCCTGGCATAATTGTGTAAGTGTCTATTTCACTAAGTGGCCATCACTTTTCCTATACATACATTTCTAAAAGTGTAGGAATTTCATAAAGTTTGTCACAGAAAAAAATGTCCTTTGGTGTTATGCAAAAACCTGATATTAATTTGGCCAATATCATGGACAACTACATTTAGTTAAAAGACCCCATTCAAGGTCATGTGACTGAAGACCCCTATGAAGGCCATGAGCAGTGCACATGGTAAGTATTTCTCTCAGAATTGTTTAAATATTCAACTATGTTTTTTTGTCCTTTGGTGTGACACCCCTAAATTTCATTTTTTAATTCAAATTTGTATTTTTAACACCAGGACTATGTAATATTAATGCAAATGTATCATGCTAATTGCTAATGACAGTTCAGCTAGTATTAGCATTGTTATTAACTGCCACAAAAGCTCAAATGTCCTTTGGTGTGACAGGAAATGTCCTTTGGTGTGACACTTTGGCCTGTCACACCATAGGACACAGATGTCACACAATAGGACAAGACCTCCTTAAGAAGCTATTAAAGCAAATAGATAAAGTTTGTTTACATACTTTTCATTCTTTTTTGACCAGTTTTGATGATTTTAAATTCAATAATGACTTACATTTTAATGTTTATTGACGTTTTTTGGAGACTACATAAAATGTTCTGAAGTGTTACTAAAACAACTATAATGTATAATGTAACAACTATAAACATATATAAAGTACATAAATACAGTGCTACTACTTATACTGCTACTTAACTTTTTTTTTTTAGAAAAAAAAGAACTGAGGGAGAGATGAGTGCAAAAGAGAGGACCAGACAGTATAGGGAGCGAATTAAAAAGGATCCACAGAGAAAGGAGGCGATCCTAAGAGAACGACGAAGAAAGTAAATCAAACTGAAATGTTGCCACATATACCTTAAAATAATTCAGGGATTTTGCTGAGTGACTGAATGACAGCTTATTATTCAGTATCAGAATAGACCTGTGTGAGGTTCAGGTTCAACAATAGTTACATAATAAGCTTATTACAGAATAATAATCTATATTGTGTTTTATAAGAAATTGACAAGTAAGTGGTTACATTTGTAGGGAAAACACAGTAGGTCATGAGTTCATAATTGAGTATACATTACATTAATTTCTCTGTTGATCAATTCATCAATATTCTATCATTATTTTAAACAGATATCATGAAAAGAAGGCTCTCGGGGAATTGGATACATTCAACATTAAAGCACTAGGAAGGAAGAGACAAACTGAATTAAGGAAGATTTGTACAGTATTGTTTTGAAATGTTCTGAATTTCTCAAAGATACTACACTCACCTAAAGGATTATTAGGAACACCTGTTCAATTTCTCATTAATGCAATTATCTAATCAACCAATCACATGGCAGTTGCTTCAATGCATTTAGGGGTGTGGTCCTGGTCAAGACAATCTCCTGAACTCCACACTGAATGTCGGAATGGGAAAGAAAGGTGATTTAAGCAATTTTGAGCGTGGCATGGTTGTTGGTGCCAGACGGGTCGGTCTGAGTATTTCACAATCTGCTCAGTTACTGGGATTTTCACGCACAACCATTTCTAGGGTTTACAAAGAATGGTGTGAAAAGGGAAAAACATCCAGTATGCGGCAGTCCTGTGGGCGAAAATGCCTTGTTGATGCTAGAGGTCAGAGGAGAATGGGCCGACTGATTCAAGCTGATAGAAGAGCAACTTTGACTGAAATAACCACTCGTTACAACCGAGGTATGCAGCAAAGCATTTGTGAAGCCACAACACGCACAACCTTGAGGCGGATGGGCTACAACAGCAGAAGACCCCACCGGGTACCACTCATCTCCACTACAAATAGGAAAAAGAGGCGACAATTTGCACAAGCTCACCAAAATTGGACAGTTGAAGACTGGAAAAATGTTGCCTGGTTTGATGAGTCTCGATTTCTGTTGAGACATTCAGATGGTAGAGTCAGAATTTGGCGTAAGCAGAATGAGAACATGGATCCATCATGCCTTGTTACCACTGTGCAGGCTGGTGGTGGTGGTGTAATGGTGTGGGGGATGTTATCTTGGCACACTTTAGGCCCCTTAGTGCCAATTGGACATAGTTTAAATGCCACGGCCTACCTGAGCATTGTTTCTGACCATGTTCATCCCTTTATGTCCAGCAGGATAATGCACCGTCACAAAGCTCCAATCATTTTAAATTGGTTTCTTGAACATGACAATGAGTTCACTGAACTAAAATGGCCCCCACAGTCACCAGATCTCAACCCAATAAAGCATCTTTGGGATGTGGTGGAACGGGAGCTTCGTGCCCTGGATGTGCATCCCACAAATCTCCATCAACTGCAAGATGCTATCCTATCAATATGGGCCAACATTGCTAAAGAACGCTTTCAGCAGCTTGTTGAATCAATGCCACGTAGAATTAAGGCAGTTCTGAAGGCGAAAGGGGGTCAAACACAGTATAAGTATGTGTTCCTGATAATCTTTTAGGTGAGTGTATATGCATCAATGTTTCCTTATTGATGTATATATAAGTATCAAAGTTACTTTTGGTGTGCTATGTTTTGCACAGTTTATATTGTTGAAAAATAAAAACAAATGTCCTCCTTTGTAATTGTTACAATAAACACTACATATTCTTACTCTTTTTATGCAATGACTAGCTTTGTCCTTTGGTGTGACGTTTTGTCCTATGGTGTGACAAACATAAAACAACAGAAAAATATACTTATTTTAAAATATCTTTTTAAAAAAGAGTCAAGTTTGGCATTAAGGGAGTTACAATAATATCTCCTCTTAGATAGGTACAAATTCAAACAGTTTTGTAAGGTTGGCGAAAAAGTTTTATTGACATTCGTAGGGAAAAGTTTATCAACTTCATCTATTCATGGTGAAAATGATTCTAATTAGTATTTTCATTTAAAATAAATATCACTTTAAGAAAATAATGTTTTAATAATGTGAACAATTCTGTCTCAAGTATTTGTTTTATGTTATTTAATATAATTTCTTAGTACTTTATAAATGTCACACCATAGGACACATTTACAGTACTGTTGAGTGAAAAAGTGAAACAAATATGTGAAGTCATTGACAAAATGAGTGACCACTACTATTTTCTGAAACTGCAGTTTTCATACTCCACAAATATATGTATTTTTTCTTAAAAATTTATGTTTTCCAAAAAAAGTACTTTTTCTTGGTCATTTGTCAACTACCCAATAACCACATGAGAATTCGCACAGGAGAGAGCCCATTCACATGTGGTCAGTGTGAAAAGGGTTTCAGATTTAAAGATAACCTTGAGGATTCACTGGAGAGAGAACGTGTAGACTTGAAAATTAAACCTTTTCCCTCGTTGTTTAATTCACATGACCAATTATTTTGCCAAGAGATCTGTTCTGTTTATTTTATGTTTTTTCTCTGGCTGCCTTGTCTTTTGCCATCACGTACAGATATTCCTGAAAAGTCATGCAGATCTGAGACTCTATAATTTCAAATGGCACCAGAAAATATGTATCTGTGTGAAATTAGGGCTATATTCACATTGCAGCTGAACATGATTTTCCACTCAAAATACAATGTTTTTTGTCTTTTTTTGGGTGAGGCTGTTCACACAAGACCGTTAAGAGTGGTTTGTATCAGATGCTCATCTGCAAGAATGTTCTTCAGATCTGGCAGTAGCACTTTTAGTATAGCTTAGCATAGATCATTGAATCTGATTAGACCATTAGCATCTCTCTCAATAATATATTGATATTTTTCCTATATAAATCTGGACACTTCTGTAGTTACATCGTGTACTAAGACAGAAGGAAAAGTTGTGTTTTTCTTGGCCAATATGGCTAGGAACCGTACTCTCATTCCTGCGTAATAATTTTACGCAGCACCTGAAAATAGTCCCCAGCACGCTCCCTGTGTAAGCAGGTTGTCACGTTGGTTATGTTGACAGAAGTTAGCCTATTTTCAGGCGCTGTGCGTAGGCCTAGAAAATCGCAACTTTTTGTTCGTAGAAAAAACTTTTTGTGAATCAAGGGAATGATTCATTTAGAAGTCAGGAACAATGCATCACAAATTGTAATAAATTTTTTTTATAATATTTTTTATGTATGTGCAAAGGTTTAAGGTTTATTTTAATTATTGAATGATTGTTCTTGTTTTGCTCATGATTTTTATTTTATCTATGCTATTTTTAAAAAGTGCATAAAAAAATAATTATATATATATATATATATATATATATATATATATATATATATATATATATATATATATATATATATATATATATACATACATACAGTGAGGAAAATAAGTATTTGAACACCCTGCTATTTTGCAAGTTCTCCCACTTAGAAATCATGGAGGCGTCTGAAATTGTCATTGTAGGTGCATGTCCACTGTGAAAGACATAATCTAAAAAAAGAAAATCCAGAAATCACAATGGAACTATTTATTTGTATGATACAGCTGCAAATAAGTATTTGAACACCTGTCTATCAGCTAGAATTCTGACCCTCAAAGACCTGTTAGTCTGCCTTTAAAATGTCCACCTCCACTCCATTTATTATCCTAAATTAGATGCACCTGTTTGAGGTCGTTAGCTGCATAAAGACACCTGTCCACCCCATACAATCAGTAAGAATCCAACTACTAACATGGCCAAGACCAAAGAGCTGTCCAAAGGCACTAGAGACAAAATTGTACACCCCCACAAGGCTGGAAAGGGCTACGGGGAAATTGCCAAGCAGCTTGGTGAAAAAAGGTCCAATGTTGGAGCAATCATTAGAAAATGGAAGAAGCTAAACATAACTGTCAATCTCCCTCGGACTGGGGCTTCATGCAAGATCTCACCTCGTGGGGTCTCAATGATCCTAAGAAAGGTGAGAAATCAGCCCAGAACTACACGGGATGAGCTGGTCAATGACCTGAAAAGAGCTGGGACCACCGTTTCCAAGGTTACTGTTGGTAATACACTAAGACGTCATGGTTTGAAATCATGCATGGCACGGAAGGTTCCCCTGTTTAAACCAGCACATGTCCAGGCCCGTCTTAAGTTTGCCAATGACCATTTGGATGATCCAGAGGAGTCATGGGAGAAAGGCATGTGGTCAGATGAGACCAAAATATAACTTTTTGGTCATAATTCCACTAAACGTGTTTGGAGGAAGAAGAATGATGAGTACCATCCCAAGAACACCTTCCCTACTGTGAAGCATGGGGGTGGTAGCATCATGCTCTGGGGGTGTTTTTCTGCTCATGGGACAGGGCGACTGCACTGTATTAAGGAGAGGATGACCGGGGCCATGTATTGCGAGATTTTGGGGAACAACCTCCTTCCCTCAGTTAGAGCATTGAAGATGGGTTGAGGCTGGGTCTTCCAACATGACAATGACCCGAAGCACACAGCCAGGATAACCAAGGAGTGGCTCTGTAAGAAGCATATCAAGGTTCTGGCGTGGCCTAGCCAGTCTCCAGACCTAAACCCAATAGAGAATCTTTGGAGGGAGCTCAAACTCCATGTTTCTCAGCGACAGGCCAGAAACCTGACTGATCTAGAGATCTGTGTGGAGCAGTGGGCCAAAATCCCTCCTGCAGTGTGTTCAAACCTGGTGAAAAACTACAGGAAACGTTTGACCTCTGTAATTGCAAACAAAGGCTACTGTACCAAATATTAACATTGTTTTTCTCAGGTGTTCAGATACTTATTTGCAGCTGTATCATACTAATAAATAGTTTAAAAAATCATACATTTTGATTTCTGGATTTTTTTTTTTAGATTATGTCTCTCACAGTGGACATGCACCTACCATGACAATTTCAGACCCCTCCATGATTTCTAAGTGGGAGAACTTGCAAAATAGCAGGGTGTTCAAATACTTATTTTCCTCACTGTATATATATATATATATATATATATATATATATATATATATATATATATATATATATATATATATATATATATATATATATATATATATATGTATGTATGTATGTATGTATGTATGTATTTGAAAAAATCTATTAAATAGAGCACATATAAAGCTCCGTGGTCATTGTGGCATGGCCGCAGATAACAGACATCATTTGTCAAAATGAACGAAGATGAGAGAGGTGGAGTCCAAGAAGATGCAGAAGATGAGGAGGGATATGGGGATCAGGCAGGGGCGGCAGAAGATAATGATAATGTGGATCACCTTTACAAAATAACCTACAGGAATCCTGAGATTTTTTTCTGCAGGATATTTGAAGGTATCCTGTAGGAATGATGAAATCCTGCAGGAAATTCCTACAGGTTTTAGAATGAAGCCTTCAGTACAACAGAAACATGCAGGAGCATCCAGCACAACTGCAACACAAGTGAAAAATCCTGCAGGACTGCTGTCCAGCACAAGTGAAAATTAATAAAAATACTTACAAAATAATTAATTACACTGTATACAATATTTATTTAATTACATTCAAGTATATTTCATGGAACTATTTTGATAAATTAGGCCCACAAATGCTTTTAAAAGGCCATCAGCTTTGTCAATGTTTTGGGGGAAAATTGAATCTTGAACAAGAATGTATCTGGCCTGTACTAGAAGTAGTAAATGGTCAAGATATTTTCGGGGTAAAATGACAAACAGGGAAGGCTGTAAAATAGGAGGAAGTGTCTGTATTCAGAAGCTTTCCAATATTTAAGCAGAGAAAAGAAACAGGGATACTTTCAGGTGTATCCAGTATGGCAGTGACTGTTGCTCTTTTTTGAAGTCCATAAAAGTGCATCTATCCATCATAACTGCTCCACACGGCTTTACTTTATAAAGTACAATTTATAACTTCCAACTTACGGAAAAAGAGTAACGCCTCTCACAGTTCAAAATGCTTTCGCTACATCAGACGAGCGTAACTGGTGTGTAATGTCCTCAGGCTTAGTGTAAGCATTTTGAACTGTGAGAGTCCGTAATTTGAATACAGAAGATGAATTACTGTTTATTTCCAAGTCATTTTACTGTATAGTTTTGAGAAAAATAAAGGCTAAATCACCCCCAAAAAGTGCATTCTTACACTGCATTTACTCATGAAAAAAAAATCTAATAATTTGCATAGTGTTGCACGGTTATACAAAAATGTGTTGATTTATTTTTTGTAAGATCCTAAATAAACAGGGATCTGGATTTCACTCCTTTACTTATATAAATCACAAATAAAAATAAATATAAAATAAATCAAATGCAAGGTTAAAATACAGCAGTGGCACGTTTAAATTAAAACTTCATATAATTTAAAATACTAAAATAAAAAATAAAGCTGCTTCTTATTGCACTCATTTGGTGTTCCCCACTGTGGTGTTTCTCATGTAGTGTCCAGTCCACTGTCATCAGTGGCATTTGAAACATTGGCAGACCTGATCATTTCCCATTACAGTTCTGGATGTATCTGCACATGTAGGATGATAACACTCTTGGCATTCAGAGCACTGGACCATGAGCTCTTGTTATGGGCTGTTCTGCAAACACAGTAAACTGGTTCTGCAGTTTTGGTCATGTTTGCCTCAGCTTCACTCATGCAAAGTGTGATGCTGTTTTTATTTTAATGAAGCATACAGTTGTGCCCTTAGCCTGCCTTCATTAAATATGCTTAGCTTTGGTGGATGGCCCTTGCATAGAGCATATGTAAATGCTATTGAAAACACGCCACAATTGCTTAGATTTGATTGCCTGACTGTGGCCTTACCAGCGAGGACAGTGTCTGTAGGGTTCTCGGGTCCAGAGGGCGCTTTTACTGTCATACACAGAGAGCTGATTCATCACAAAATAAACTGCTAACCTTGATCCAGTGATTTTGCTGAATGTGCAATATCTGCACAAACTGGAGTTTTCTGTGGCGTTCCCACAATCCATCCATTAGCAATAGCACTAAAGGACAGAACTGACTGAAACCCATCAATGTCCATGTTGTCCTTTGCTGTGAAGAAGCTGGCCAGGTCAATGGTATCGCAGGTCAGCCAGTAATCCTGGGGAAGGACTTGTTGCAGCATCTTTACTTTTGGTGGCCTGGATAGTCTTCTAGGAGCAGTTCTGTCTGATGGACTTGAGTTGATCCAGATTGGCCCCTCGATTTTCGATCTTCTTCTCCTGATATTCTGCACTGGAGTTTTCTGTAAATACAGAAGATACAATTTATGCCACTTAAAATTTAAACTTCATGCTATGTAAACATAAAATGTTATTAATGTTGTGTGTAATCTTAGTCTATTAAGTGTCTTTTTAAAGGGGGACCTTCTAGAAAACCACAAGATAAACAGGACCAGCCTGATTATGTCCAAATATAATGTTGTGTTAGGGCAAACAGAACCCAGTAGTCATTTACAACTTTAAACCATTAACATAAATATTCCAGTCTCTAATCTCGACTCTTCTGTTTTGAAAGGTTAATGTATGACACACAATATATTGGAGCTGATGCTATTTATAAATATAAAATATGGTACAAAAGACGTGGTTTATTTAAATTAAATGAATTTAACTACAGTAGGTAACATTATATTGTTGTTCGCTGATATTAAAGTTAATAAACCTACCGAGACTTATTGAAGATCTGGGTTTCTTTACAGTGATCATAAAGACTATAAATTTACTCATTTCAGCAATGCAGACGTCAGACCTTCGTTCAGCTTCAGAACACAAATTATGATATTTTTGATGAAATCCGAGAGCTCACTGACCTCTCCACAGACAGTAATTTAACACTTTCATTTACCAGAAAGGTTGTAAAAACTTTTTTAAAATAGTCCATGTGACTCGTGTGGTTCAACCTTCATGTGTGAAGCGACGAGAATACTTCTCATGCGCAAACAAATAAACAAAAATAATGACTTTATTCAACAATGTCTTCTCTTCCCTGTCACTCAAAAATTATTGAGATTTTATATTACATATTTATTATTTAATAATATATTTATCATTAATAATATAGATGTAAATCTATATATCTAGATATAGATCATTTACATAAATAAGATAAATAGATAAATAATTTATTCCCCTAAACAATACAGTTTTTACTTTAAGATAAAGTCTCTCAGTCTTTACTAGTTTCATAATATTTTCAGCACATCATTGAACAACATGTATTTCACCAAAACACTCAACTCTGAATTTCTGTCATCTCTTGTATTATTTGTATTTGTGCACTTCTGTGAATGTGGACTGGAGTGTGTGAACGGGACTTTTATTTTGGTGTTGTGGTGTGACGTCATAAGTCCGCGCCGCGCTCCTGCATCTGTTGTGATTCGGCTGGAGAAAGGTTTGTGTTTTAAGCGTTTAAAGTGTTTAAACAATAGAAACAATCTTCAGAGTTTTACAGGCGACACAGATTGAATTACTTATTATTAAATGTAACATTGCATTGCATTATCTAACACTTATTAACGTTGTGTGAGTAAAGTAACAGAATAAACTCATGAGTAACAGAAGCAGCTTCTCATTTCTCTCTCTATCGTGAATCAGTTCATCATATAAACATGAGTTCAGTCTCTGGCGAGTAGAGATTGAGTCAATTGCTTTGAAAAACGATTCAGTGATTCAAAGCGCTCTATTTCTACAATCATTAAATAAAATAAAAATTATATATATATATATATATATATATATATATATATATATATATATATATATATATATATATATATATATATATATATATATATATATATATATATATATATAATTATACATACATACATTATATATTGAGTGTTACTGAGACTGTGCTGATGCTGATTGAGACACTCAAAGATTTAATGTGGATTTATTTTTCTTTCTGTTAATTATTCTCATCTTAAACAAGACAAACTCACAGAAAAACTCCTGGAGAAGTGACTGAGATCCTTTATAATGATGGTGTTTATTAAAGAGGAGAGTGAAGACCTGAAGATTGAAAAAGTATTCAGTTTGAAACATGAAGAAACTGAGGAACAAACAGAGAAAGAGGAGAGAGAAGACGTGAAGATTGAAGAAACATTGAGAGTGAAACAAGAAGAAACTGAGGAACAAACAGAGAAAGAGGAGAGTGAAGACGTGAAGATTGAAGAAACATTGAGAGTAAAACATGAAGAAACTGAGGAACAAACAGAGAAAGAGGAGAGAGAAGACGTGAAGATTGAAGAAACATTGAGAGTGAAACATGAAGAAACTGAGGAACAAACAGAGAAAGAGGAGAGAGAAGACGTGAAGATTGAAGAAACATTGAGAGTAAAACATGAAGAAACTGAGGAACAAACAGAGAAAGAGGAGAGAGAAGACGTGAAGATTGAAGAAACATTGAGAGTGAAACATGAAGAAACTGAGGAACAAACAGGTTGGTTTCATTCTCAAAGCTGAACTCAGTCATTGGATATTTGTGAAGAATGTCTTGTGAATGTCCTCAGTCCTGCTGGTTGGAGTAAACTTGTCATTCTTCAAGTCTACACGCTCGCAGATCCTCTCATTATAACGAGCAAAGCTTATACTCGATGTAAATAAGAGATTTATTTTGTGCCGTTAGAGTCATTGTTTATAGAGGGATTCTCTGTTGATCGCACTATAACGGCTGCACTGCTTGCTTTCTGTAGTCTAAACCAGTGTTTCCCAACCTTTGAAAATGTTCTCCATTTTGTGCCCCCCCCCCCCCCCCCCCCTCGCATACGTTACGCTAGGGGTGTAACGGTACAGATCGCTCACGGTTCGGTTTCTATCACGGTTTTAGGTTCACGGTTTCGGCACGGTTCAGTATTTGCTATGTTCAGGGAAAAAACTCCTGTCACATCAAAATAAAGAAAATAATAAGAACAAATAATTTAAATACAAGCAGCAGCACAAATAAATACTATTGAGCAAAGATACTAATAAAATAAACTATGCTTTTCAGGTTTTTCAGGTGTGTCTAACATTAGTTTTCAGGTACAGAAATTGATCAAATGTAAAATAACATTGTATATTTGAGTGTATAAATTAAAGATTAATCCTATTAAACTTACAAAAGCTATTCAATCAAGAGCAGTGAGTGATGTCCTTGTCTTTTGTTGTTTGACATTAAACAGACAGTAGTAAAGGCTACTGCCCCTTTAAGACCTAATGCTCGGATATGCGTCGTCTTTCTCGGCTGTATAAAGTTTACGTAAGGCATATACAGACTATGTCTGCTAGAATACTCATCAAGATGGACATGTTGACATGCTCTTGAACGGACAAACTCACACAAAAAGTAAGACTTGAAAGAGAACTCAATATTTGCGCGCTGTGAGACGTGTGCGCGCTTTCGGATGAGTGCACAGAGACACATTTTCTCACAGTGCGCACTACTTCTCATTCGAGTCTTCTGGCACTAAATCCGGGTGATGACGGCGAAAATGACTGGTCATATTCGAACCTACGACAGCACTCGCATGCATTGAACAAAGTTTACAAAGAGAGAATTATTTGAAAAATTTGAACAAAAAAATAATATTTGAAGGACTTTTACACGGCACCCCTGCTCTCTTCAGACGGCACCCCGGTTGGGAAACTACATTCACAATTTGAAGAAAAGTTTTGTCATGTTTCTTAGAGGACCAACGTCCATTTATTCTGCAAAGTTTCAGGAATGACGAGCGCTTTTAATTGACTGAATCCGCTATCCTGTTCTGCGAGTCGCTCCTGAAATGGCCTAGAACAGGTAAACCCAGCCTGATCTGATGAGGATTTGATCCTGCAGCTCAGGCTGGAAACCTGTACATATTTCTATCCTGCTTCTGTTACAAATTTGCGAGGACCAATCACAAACCGGCTTATCCACCTGGCGCGCTATTGGCGGGTTTAACACAATGACGGATAGAGAAGCCATGGGTTGTCACTTTGCGATGGGCGGTTTGCTCCTGGGATGGGGCAGAGAGACCTATGAGCTCTCTCAATCTCAAAATGCGAGTCAGGTCAGGGTTTTTCCTGGGTCAAAAATGGTCTTCGGTGGTGCCTGACAGACATGGTCATCCATACACACGCACACACAGTAAAAAAGCCTACCCACGTGATCTGCGAGCGCAATACTGTCAATACATTTTAAATAAATTCAAAGAAAGTTTGTAACTTTTGCTTATCTTATTTTGATCCCACATGAAAAAAATACTATAGTATATTATAGTAAAATTACTCTAGTAAATACTATAGTGTTTTGAACCGTACTATAGTAAATATACTACAGTAAATTAACAAAATGTAGTAAATACTACAATATACTACAATTTACTGTAGTACTTACTATAGTATGGTTCAAAAACACTATAGTATTTACTAGAGTAATTTTACTATAATATACTATAGTATTTTTTTCATGTTTGTTTGTACCTCATTTTTACACTATTTACTGATAATTGTTTTGGGATATAATCATATCAATATTAAAAAGTAGTATTAAAAAAATGAACAATTAGCCTAATTTTCTGCCATATACAATTTCATAAAATGATCAGCTAGCTAACAACAACTTTGTTCTGGGTTCACCTCACTCCAGTCTAAACTAAATGATTTTAGGCTATTTATTTTACTACACATTATGAACATAAATAAGCTGAAAGACTGTGGATAATTCAAACTAACTCTTACACCCACTCTTGCTAAATGGGGTAAGCACACTTGTGTTCTCCTTTCAGATGTGTTCTGAGTAAATTATTAAACTGATTCGTTAGTTCAGTGTTGGACAGATCAGTTCTAACCAGTCGCTAAAATGATTCGGTTCAAAGGAGTCATTAGGTGGCGAATCGGACATTAGCAGACGCTTTGTGTGCGAATCCCGTCTGTTAGAACATCGCGAAAGATTTGTCAACACACAGAAAACACTTCATAACCGGATAGGATTTGTTTCCTGTTTATTTAAAGTATGGTTTATGTCAGCTGGTCAGAGAATCAGTCAATGTTTTTTGAGCGCATTTCACACCCAGCGGTAATTAAAAGAAAACATCGTCTGATAGCGCCACGTGCAACATGGATTCGGTCTTCCGACCTTTTGATTTTGATTAACGTAATATGTGAAACATTAGAAAGCTAAGAATGCTTATTTTGAAGACAGAGAGCGGGGGAGGAGCTCTGATCATTCTCTCTGTCACTCATTCACAAGCGCAGCATCTATTCTACATCATTCATAAATCACAATAACTCATCAAATAAAGCTTTGGCGGGACAAAACAATTTCAATGTAGGAAAAACCCTGCAGGTGTAAGGTCCAGCCATTTCTGTAGCATCTTCGTCAGAAACTGTGCGACGTCTCAGAGCATTCGGCTTCAGGGAGGCCGACGATTCTTAGGTTTTTGCATCTGCTGTGATTCTCCAGGTCGTCTACTTTGGCTCTAAGGGAAGACAATTATTTTTCCCAAGATGCATTTTTGTTATCGTGAGACAGCATGCCATCCTCAGCAGCGGAGATTCAGCATTCGGCCTCCGTTAAGTGTGTCTCATTTGACGACACTCTGCCAGACAAATTAGAAAGGGCTTCCTGTATTGAGGTTACTG
Source organism: Gobio occitaniae (assembly GCA_033150135.1). Taxonomy (NCBI): domain Eukaryota; kingdom Metazoa; phylum Chordata; class Actinopteri; order Cypriniformes; family Gobionidae; genus Gobio; species Gobio occitaniae. The sequence goes on from JARQWZ010003451.1 coordinate 59,571, forward strand.
AAGTAGAAATATTGTCCAAACGACTGTCAATCGCACTTAATCTGCCGTCAATACTGCCTAGACTGGCTCCCAGCGAACAGATTTCAGTCAACATAACTTCAGCCTGGTCTGATGAAGTCTCCTCCGTTTCAGTCTGCTTTTTCTTTACAATTCTGGTTGGCCGAGAGGATGTGAAAAGCGGAAATTCTTGCGTTTCTATTAGGGCTGGGTAAAAATATCGATTCATCAATGCATTGCAATTATTTGTTTCTCAATTCAATATTGATTAATCAAATCCTATGAATCGATTCAGCCCACCGGCCAGTGGCGGCGCTGTGGGTAACACTCTAGTGACGCGCTTTACAAAAACAGCAAGATGGCAGACAGCAGTTGCGCTCCGTTCAAGCCTGCACCGCCAACGTTAAAAGCCGACGTTTGGGCTCATTTTGGATTCCACTGTTACGGCCGTTTCACACCACAAGCGTGAGCAGCCCGTATTTTTTTCGGCGCCCATGTTAATCAACGAGTGCATTCACACCGGGAGCAGGAGCTTCGCGTGAGCAGCAGTGAAGCGGGGGTTTCGGCGCAGAGCCTATTTTTTCTGCGCTGCTGACGCTCAATTAAAGTGAAAGCACACTTTTAATGGACAAAATAAATAAGATTTCACACAAAAGGTGCTCAAAATGCACACAAGAAGCACATGCAGTGTGTTTTAACAAGAACTGAAAATGTGTCAGAAAAGAAAATTAAAAATAAAAAGATATTTGTAGAAGATTTACCCATTTAACCGTTTTAATTAATTAGCTTGGGTTAAAGTATATATATATATATATATATATATATATATATATATATATATATATATATATATATATATATATATATATATATATATATATATACATACATATAGGCTATTATTTTAGGCTACACAGAGAGGTCTAGGCTCTAGCACTATAAATCAAACGAGTGTGCGTTTTATTTTTGTCTACGGAGTTTGCAGTCTTCTAAACATATCGAAGTATGAATGAAACCACATGATCGCAGTTTTCTTGGTTGTGTTTGTCGTTTACCATTTACATGCAAATGTTGCAGCCTACACCTCCCCATGTTAACAAAGTTTCAAGACTATCAAGTTTATAAATGACCACCTTCTAAAAACAAATATAGGCTAGTTGTCTTTATAAAGAAATTCTCACATATGATATAAGTGAGCATTATATGTAGTATTGGAGCCGCTGCTGTGACGCTGTACAAACGTCACATTCACTTCCAGGCCATTGTAAGTCCACAAGACTGAAAGTGCACATGAAGTGTGCTATTTGGGACAGAGCCTTTGTTGCTTCACAAGCCACTTTACAATTTGTGTGACTAAATCTGCCATGATCAAACCTGAACTTCAACAAATGCAACGCGGATCTCCACCTTTACTGTTTGCAGAATAAATGCACCAATGCAACCAATGTGACAATTCAATCTGGAAAAGTAACATAATTTTGAATTATTGGAAATAATATTAGGAGTTTCGCCGTTTTATATGTTTAAGTTCCTAAAGGTTTTACCAGTTTTCATAATGTGAATCAGTCGAAAATGATGGGATGTTCTAAAAAGCTTAACATGAAAATGTGAGAGAGTTTAAAGGGGGGGGGAAACACTCAGTTTCAGTCAGTCTCATGTCAATCTTGAGTACCTATAGAGTAGCATTGCATCCTGCATATCTCCGAAAAGTCTTTATTTTTATTATAATTATAAAAGAAAGATGCGCTGTTCCGAGTCTTTCCGGAAAAAGCCGTGCGGCTGGGGGCGTATCGTGTGGGCGGAGCTAAAGAATGTCGAGCGCGCGCCGCTGTTACTGTGTTGAGTGAGTCTGAAAGCTGCGTCATCCCTAAAAGCAGGGAAAAACTTTATTCAAAATAAAAAATGGCTTTTAATCAGATACAGCCATACATCTATGATCCGGAATCAGACCCAGAGGCTGAAGTTGAACAGGAGCAGCAGCAAAAACGACTAGAGCAGGACGTCAACTATGTGGTATAAGTTACACTAACTATATAATATGCTTAGCGGCTTGTGTTATTTAGAACACCATGTCAAGCGCGAGTGTTACAATGTGTGTGTGTGTGTGTGTGTGTGTGTGTATGTGTGTGTGTGTGTTTACGCGTGGTTTGTGTGTAGACGTGATTTGTAGTAAGCGGACTGGTTTTGCGCGTCAGGCTAGTGTTTACATAGAAAGACATGGAATAGTAGCGCATTTGAATGAAGAAGCGCGCTTATTTAGTTCAACATATTTCCCCATTCTTTGTGTATTGTTGTTTGGAGTGCTTTTACAATACACAAACATACACATATAGTGGCCAGCTAAACAAATGTACACACACTATACATCGCATGCTCCATTGATCAATACGTGATCATGTTTGGGCTAACGTTACTTGATGGGCATAGGCAAAAACAGACATTTGAAGCAGTCAAACCTGCGGTTCCAACGTTGGGACCTTTATCGTTGGGACCGCTCCATCCTTCAGTATTAGGCGATCTGAAAATCCGGCGTCGAACTGGGCCTTGTTTATAAAACAATCGGCACCGAAATGCAGGGAACAGACATAAATATTTGCGCAACTCAGTTGTTGATCCGGAAAAGCAAATTCCATCTGTACGAGCCAGCGCTTTGATGGGCGTAGCCTATTGCTTTCACGCGCTCTCTCTCTCTCGCGCGCGCTCTTCCGGTAGAATTGTCCGTACGGCCCATACAAGGAAATTCCGCCCTGTTGACGTCAAGCGGACCCATGATCGAAAAAAACTTTCCGAAACTTATGACTAACAGGAAGTACTAATTTTGGCAAAGAAATACTCCCATCAAACGTCCACCTTAGCTTATGAAACTGTGTCCATGTTTAGCATGGGAATCCAAGTCTTTAACAGTGCAAAAAGATCAGTATGCATGAAACAGCATTTCACCCCCCCTTTAACGTGGCTTAACCCCCTCGAGTCGGCAGTCGCGTCGGAGCGATGGGCTCTCTTTTTCTTATCAGTGCCAAAGAGACTCAAATAACTGTTTTTTTTATCATTCATGCAAGTGTTATACGTCATTATATTCTGTTAAGTTTCTATTTTTTTGTGTTGTCACAATAAAAACAAATTGTTGTGCTTTTTGCAAAATAAGGGAAACAAACATGATTCGCAATCTTCAGCCTCTCTCTCAATGATGTCTAATCTGATTCTCTTCAGAAAATGACCTGTAGCTTAGTGAGAACTTGACACACAAACATGAGACATATGTCTAAAGAAATGTTGAAATGTCAGGTTTTAAATCATGTAAATCAAAACGAAAACAAATATTCTGTGTTTATGTAATCTGTGTGAAAAGTGGGATATGTCAGTCGACTCATTACTGACTCATTATCGTTAATGCGGCCACGCCCACGGACCTCGCGCTCATTCAGATTCAAATACAGGCAATCCATGCGTCGACGCCCACACACACATTAACTCATGCAACATGAAGCAAGACTGTTTAGACAAGATTTATTTGGCCTGTTTTCGTTTTGTATAAATTGTATCTTAATTTTAATCAAGTTTTTAATATAGTTGCTTCTTATTCTATAAGAAGTCAATATAACAGACAATAGCCTTAGCGCGGCATTGCACGTGTCTCATAAATGAACTTAAGATGGAAATTATATTTGAGTATTGTGTGTATTTGATCGTTTACAAATGATTCAGAAAATTTTTGCCATTGAAATTACTGGGAAAAAGTGTCCCAATCAACCTAAAGTCACTAGATACTATTTGAAATCATAATTGCATTGCATTGTTTTTTTTAAATCCCACATTTTTTACTTATAACATTCATCATTACCAATTATTCAGCTATTTGTATTTATTGAATTGGGTTCAGTGTCACAATATTACTGTTTTTTTTTTAGCTCTTCTTTCAAAAAATCTTGAAATATTGTTTCTTTCTTTGGCAGATAATTTAGCTTTCTTTAAGTAAAAACATTTAGATTTTTTCCCCCAGAAAACAATTTTTTTTACTGTTACTGTACTTTTCTAGTAAACCTAAAATCTAGTAGGCCAACCTAAAGCTCATTTATTATGCAGCTCATTATTATGCAGGTCTTTTGTTTCTCAGGAGTGATCACATTATTATTCATGGATCGTTCACGCCTCCTCGCATATCGGCCTCAGTAAAGAAAAAGTGTTTTACCAATTGTCAATGAATATATTGTTGTATGTGAATGTGTCGGCTCAATGATTCTCACATCATTCTGAAGCAAAAATACACCTCTAGGCAAATACACCCATTAGTCAAAAGTCTTGTGAACACATATCTATTGCTTGTTTTGAGGCCTTAATTTAAAAAAAAAATATATTTTTTTTTTCAGAAAACATGCAATAAACATCATTCTCTCAAAAATACAAACATGTACATTCATGTTGCTCACATTATGGTAGCCCAGTTTGTGCTGAATACAGTGTAATTACACTTTTGCCATTAAAATGTTTATAAGCATCTGAAAAAAACACAAATGTAAGAGCATGTCAAAACTTCTAAAGAGCCCCAAAACAGCTCTTACGTCTAGGGATTAAAGGGTCATGAGACACCCTGTTTTAGCAGCCGTCAGTTCATTTTTAAAAAATGCTATAAAAGTGGGCGTGGTTAAGCTGCGGAGTGGAGGGGGTGAGGGGAGACTGACTGACTGCAACAACACAACAACGGCTTCTGATTCAGAGTTTTATCAGTAAAAGCATCAACGCTTCCCAAAAAATTGCACGCTGCAAAATATCATTACGTAACACAATATACACATGGTTTAGTAAGCTCACCTTAAATAACACAAATACATAAAATACATATCCATTAATGCATCTCTCACTTACGATCTCACTTACGAATAGGGTTGGGAACCGAGAACCGGTTCTTATGCAGAACCGAAACTGATTTTTGAAAAATACCAGAACCGCGCGAAATTCCTAAGTTTCGGTTCCGAAAACGGTTCTGGTGCAATGTGTGTGCGAAGCGCTGGAAGCGTATCCGAGTGACAGCCAGTGTTGCCAAGTCCGTGGTTTCCCGTTTTCCACTGTTGCCGCGGGCTGTGTTTCATGTCCGCGGGTTGAAGCGATTGTGCAATTTTGCGGGTTTTGTTGTAAAAACCTGGCAACCCTGGCTCACCTCATCATGAATATTAATTACGTTGCCTGCCGCTTCCAGGAGTGCAACGCAGTTCAGCCTGAAAGCCCTCGCGCTACACATTTAAGGTTTTGCGTCAGATATTTTCTCGTTGACCACCAGCATGGCGAAGATAAAGTCACAAGTATGGATTCATTTCCAAAGAATGAATGATAATGAAGCAAAATGTAACACGTGAAAAGTTCATAACATGCAAAGGAGGCTGCACTAGCAATTTGACAAAACATTTGCTACAGCAGCGAGTGTCTCAGGGCTTATACCAGATTTATAGTGAAAGGCCTATATATATATATATATATATATATATATATATATATAAATTTGTCAACCGTTGAGTCACCATGGTTTAGGTAAGCGTTTAGGCACAATTACCTTTGTAATGCTGAATTGCAATTTATTATTTACAAGTTCACTGAATAACTGAATTACTATTAAATTAATATACAACTAATTAATAAATATAACTAATAAATATAATTTATAACTTGGTTTTATTCAGAGACAGAGAGATAAAATGTAATAAGACAATTTCAGAGGTGTTCATTTGAAAAACAATGTGTTGCAAGAATGGCTTAATTAATACTGTAATATATGTACAGTACAGGACTTTTTTGACATTGCCAACCTGTAAATAAATTTTAGAGCAAGTAATAAACACAAAATGGATTGTTTGAGTTGCGTATTGTGCCTTTTTCCTTTACCACTATTTGTTTAATAATTTTAATGGAACCGGAATCGTTAGGCGGAACCGGAACCGGAACCGGAAAATTTCTCACGATTCCCAACCCTACTTACGAATGCGATCTCACTCTTTGAAGCGCCTGTCAAGAAACGCGTGCTGCTGTGTTAAGCGAGGCATTTTCTCATAGGATAAGGACACGCAGACTTGTGAATAATTAAGCAAGATGTCTTCTCATAGGATAAGGACACGCAGTCTCATGAATAATTGAGGCCTCTTCTCATAGGATAAGGACATGCAGACTCATGAATAATTGAGGCCTCTTCTCATAGGATAAGGACATGCAGACTCATGAATAATTATGAGACATCGATGAGTCATCGCTGTACTATAGTACGACAAAGTGTCACATTCTGTGATGTTGATACAAAGATGAATTTAAACCCAGAAGTTGAATATAGTGCAATTTTTTTTAAAAGGGTTAGTTCACCCAAAAATGAAAATTCTGTCATTAATTACTCACCCTCATGTCGTTCGACACCCGTAAGACCTCCGTTCATATTCGGAACACAAATGAAGATATTTTAGTTGAAATCTGATGGCTGAGAAAGGCTTCAGATAGGCCTCCATTGGCATTCAGTACATTTATACTCCCAAGACCCATAAAAGGCACTTAAAACGTCGTTACAAAGTCCATTTCACTACAGTGGCTCACGCATGCGTCGTGGAGGCACACACGGAAGACAAGAACAAGTTGGATAAAGGTGTTATTTTGATTTTTTTTTTTGCGCACAAAAACTATTGTCGTCGCAACGTAAAATTATTGTAGAGCCACTGTGGTGAGATGGACTTTGTAACGATGTTTTAAGTGCCTTTTATGCGTCTTGGGAGTGTAAATGTACTGAATGCCAATGGAGGCCTATCTGAAGCCTTTCTCAGCATCAGCTTTACACTAAAATATCTTCATTTGTGTTCCGAATATGAACGGAGGTCTTAAGGTTTCGAACGACATGAGGGTGAGTAATTAATGACATAATTTTAATTTTTGGGTGAACTAACTCTTTAAATTAACTAGTTTTCTCCTACAATCAAAATGAATGGATGGTAACATTGACTTCTATGATGCTCAACACTCATAACTCTGTTAAAATCTCAGAAAATTTGGTTTAGGGTTTTATGACCCTTTAAGGACAAAGGCAGCAAATGTTGTCCTGTGCATTTCTCTCTGAAAATCTTGGGTTGTTCCAGACATTGTTCAGAAGAACAGCGTACTTTGATTAAAAAGTTGATTAAAGCAGGGGTTTACAAACCTGTCCTGGAGGACCCCCAACACTGCACATTTTGTATATCTCCCTCATCTAACACACCTGATTCAACTCATGAGCTCATTATTAGAGACTGCAAGACCTGAAGTGGGTGTGTCAAATATGGGAGACATACAAAATGCGACTATATATTAGTCCAGTGATTGACAAGAAAGCGAAATCTTCAAGCATTTTTCAGTATATACAGGAAATGTTTGACTTTGTATAGAAAAAAGCAGACACTGCTATTTTTTGAACAGCCTAATATTACTTTTTCTTCACTTTCTCTTCACTTTCTCTAAAGTAATTTGATAAATTTTTCTTCATGTTTTGTTTTAGAGCAGGATGTGCAGTGTTCCCAATGCATTTGCGTGTATTGAAATAAAAGTTATTATAAGGATTTTGAGCTTTACTCACTTTTTAATCACGCTGCTATTATTTTGAACACAACTGTAAAACATAAATGTCAGAAGTTGTTTTAGGACACATGCTGAAAGTTACTGCAGAAACAAGGTTGTGATGTTTGCAAAGAGCAGAAAATGACAATATAACTGAGACATGTTTTGAAACCAGTGGAGACGACAGCACAGACACTGCTTAATATTAGGGCCCTATGAAATGATTTAGTTTTTCCCCAAGTTTTTTTCTGTTTTAATTTTTCTGGATTTAGATTTTTTTGATTATACATTTTTTAACTCCCATTTTAATGGTTACATCAAATTTTAGTATATATATATATTTTTTTATAAATTATTATTATTAATATTATTGCAATTTCAGGGCCATGAAAAACATTTCCCCCCTCCAATTCCTTTTTTTATTCTGGATTCCATTTTAATGGTTTAATTACATTTTAATAGTCAATGATTTAACAATCAGTGATTTTAAGAATAATACTAATAATTTTACATTTATATAGCGCTTTTCTGGGTACTCAAAGTGCTTTACATATAGAAGGGGGGGGGATCTTCTCAACCAACCCCAATGTGTAGCACCACCTGGATGATGAGACGCAGCCATATTGAGCCAGAATGCCCACCACACACCAGCTGATTGGTTAAGAGGAGATAGACCGATGAAGCCAATCAGCATATCGCTATATGAGGATGTTTAGGAGGCCATGATGGACAGGGGCCAATGGGCAAATTTGGCCAGGATGCCGGGGTTACACCCCTACTCTTTTACCGATTTTTAATGACCACAGAGAGTCAGGACCTCAGTCTCTCATCCAAAGGATCCATTTCAATCAATTTTTTTCCTTCAGATATTGTGTTTGTGTATTTTTATCAGAAATGTTGTTGTGTATTTACATTTTATTGACAATCAAATGAAGGCATAAAACATTAATTTAATTTATTTTTTATTCATTCGAAATTAAAAATCATCAAAACATAAAAGTTAAAACATGCAGGTAAAATTTGATTTGTCTTTTTTTCCTTAGACCTGATGTCACTGAAAGAGGATAGTCAAGATCTGCATGGAAGGAAAGAGAAAGATCAATATGAGAATCATGATTTCATAACTGAAGAAACAGCTTTTAGTTGCTCACAGACTGAAAAAAATTCTTCACAAGAAAAAGCTCAAAAGACAGAAACTTATTTCACATGCCAACAGTGTGGAAAGAGTTTAACTCATAAAGGAAACTATAACAGGCACATAAGAACTCACACTGGAGAGACGGCTTACACCTGCAGGTGGTGTGGAAAGAGTTTCAATCGAAAAGGACACTTTCAAGACCACATAAGAATCCACACTGGAGAGAAGCCTTACACCTGCCCTCAGTGTGGAAAGAGTTTTAACAGAAAAGGAATCCTTAACAGGCACATGATAATTCACACTGGAGAGAAGCCGTTCACCTGCCAACAGTGTGGAAAGAGTTTCAACCATAAAGGACACTTTCAAGACCACATACGGATTCGCACTGGAGAGAAGCCTTACACCTGTCAACAGTGTGGAAAGAGTTTCACTGTAAAAGTAGGCCTTAACAGGCACATGATAATTCACACGGGAGAGAAGCCGTTCTCCTGCCAACAGTGTGGAAAGAGTTTTGCTGAAAAAGTAGGCCTTAACAGGCACATGATAATTCACACTGGAGAGAAGCCGTTCTCCTGCCCACAGTGTGGAAAGAGTTTTGCTGAAAAAGTAGGCCTTAACAGACACATGAGCGTTCACACTGGAGAGAAGCCTTACACCTGCCAACAGTGTGGAAAAGATTTCAAACAAAAAATAAATCTTGATTACCACATGAGAGTTCACACTGGAGAGAAGCCGTTCATTTGTGATCTCTGTGGAGAGAGTTTCAGATATAAAGAAACCTTTAAGCACCACATGAGGATTCACTTATGAGAGAACGGTTTTATATGTCATCAGTCTGGAATGAGTTACAGACAGAAAAACCTTGAGTTTATGTAATAACTTGGGATGCACCGAATCCAGATTTTTGGGGTTCGGCCGAATACCGAATCCACTGGTTAAGATTCGGCCGAATCCGAAACCGAATCCTACTCCCGTCCGCAGTCCATTATCACAGTAAACACATTAATGAAGTTAACAACGTCCACAGCAGTGTAGGGATGCTATTGACCAGTTTTGGTCAAGTTTACTAAAGGAAACATTGTCGTGTATGTTCTTCTCGCCGCTATTTCATGATGGTTTATAGAAAAATTACCCCGAGTCGTCCTCTGTCGTTTCAAAGAATAACCCAACGGAGAGCGCAGGTGGCGCGCGCTAGGGTTGTGCCGACATCAAGATGGAGCGCCACCATCGTGATGCCACGCCCCCGTTGCGAGTCTGCGACACACACTAATCCACTTCTATAGTATTAGTTAAACTAAAAACTTAGCAGGAATTGCTCTGTAAATTAAATTGAGAATGTAACTAATGCATATGCGATTTAAAATACTGTAGTCTATGCCAGATAGCCTATATAGCCTACATTTTGAAATTATTTGAGGCTGAAACATCCATAAGCATGCGTGTTTATTTTAGCACTTCCGTCAGTGAAACAACACAGCCTATAAAACATTTAAACGATTTTCAGTAAGTAATGGTAACCTCAAGAATATATGAAAATTAAATATTAGTTAGAAAAATATTTGATTCATACTATTTCCCCGCAAAGATGCGTCATACCGCTCTGCGCTTTGAGAGGAATGGGACACTGAATAGACACCTTCTCGAATATCTTCGTCTTCATATGTTCTACTGATGTTGCAAAGCAACACTTGCTGTAAAAGGTCTGAAGAGCGGATTTTATCTTCCACAGGGTCAAGACATTTAGGCAATGTGATTATTCACTGCCAGAGAAAACGAAACTAAAATCACCGGCGTGTGTGTGAAATGCACTATTCAAATAAACCAAACTTGACGCGCCTTAACAAGTTTAATAACAAGAACAAACTGTGTTAAATAACATTTGAAGTAAAAAGGTATTCGTCCTACAGTGTTTTTTATACTTTCCCACAGTAAAGGATGTGAATAGTTATAATAGACTTAATTATAAGCAAACGAAAGGAAGAAACGTTTATAATCCCCTGCGAAAATGGGTGCGACGTGAGTGAAGATTTGGGAAAAGAAACGAGATGTCCATGTCCATTGGGATAAAATGGACTGGGCCTATTGTTCAAATTCACGGAAAATCGAGTGACCAGATCCAGATAGCAAAACCGAATGAAAAAGAGCTCTCTGACCATTATTTCCTTTCTAGGCTAAACAAAGCTTTGTGCTTCACTCCTGTGGTAATATTCACGTGAAACAGCATTCACATACAAAACACTGGGTTAGTAAAATAACGAAGTTATTTTTTTTTAAAAGTAGAAAATAGTATTTATGTAAAGAGAAATAGCCTATTAAAATAAAAAGAGCTCAACTCTTAAGTGGAAGGAACCTATTTTTTCCCCCTCACGTGCAACCTAGCGGATGAATCATTATTTGGGTTAATAAAAATAACGAAATTATGGTTTTAAGAGAATAGTATGCTATATATGTAAAGATATATAGTATATTATCTACCGATTTAGGCCTACCTAATTCCGGTTCTTCAAAGCTAACGGATTCAGTGTATTTTCGTTTTGTCATCTTAATTTGGTAATTATTTAAGTATATATATTTTATTAATTTTATTTATATTTTATTAGATCTATAGGCTGTTTGCACGGTAAAATAAAATACTTTTTGGCTGCTGTCTGTAGATTCCTTCATGCACAACTCGTATTCTCTCGGATGTTTCATATGCAAATGTTTTAACAGCGGCTGTTGTTTAGGGTCCTTGTCATCACGAGACAAATCGGCATTGCAAATTGAAAGCGTAGCTCAACTTGAATCGCCTTCTTTTGACTTAAAGTATACTGCCACGTTTTCTGTTCATGAGTTCCATTTTCACTTTCAACAGCGGCGTCATTAAGTTCGACCAGCGCCCCGCGCATAGTGCAAGCCTAGGGTTCGGGTTCGGTGGAAATAAATTCTGAGGTTCGGCCGAAACCGAACCCAGTCAAAAAGCCCAATATTCGGCCGAATCCGAACCCGAACCCTGGATGCGGTGCATCCCTAGTAATAACTTAGAATCATTTAATGTGGCATCACTGGAAAGACTTGCAGAAACAAAGCCAACCCTGAGGTTCACATGAGTTTAGATTATAGAGTGGCCTTTCACCAGCCCTCAAGGCCCTGAAATACTGAAATATGGCAAAGTTATTTTGTTATATTTTATCGGTCTTTGCTTAGGGTCAGCGCACTGGTGAATATCCTGTATGGCAGTTAAATGAATATGTGCTGTGCATTTTCCTTTCAGTAACAAAATAAATACGGTGAGAAAACTGCATTTGTGAAAGCATCAGATATAATAAACTGTTCCCGCACAAAACTTGGAAATATTAAGATTGTGATGGCTACACTAAAAGAAAGGTACATGTAATCTGGCAGTATTCCCTTTAACACAACCTCCAATGTGTATAGAAGGAAATAACGCTAGGAGATGACAGGTTTTCCACCGGTCCAGCTCCTCAAGACCTCTAGGCTTTCACACAAAAGTAGATGGGATGCAGTTTTGAACTTGTGTTTGATTTTTGAATGCTTCAACTGTCCAAAGCATGAGATCAGCAATAAAGAATTTAGAAACTAAAGATCATTTCTGCTGTCCTTGAGCGTTCTTTAGAGCATTTGCAGTACATCCGCGGCAGACGCAAGTGCCATTACGTACTGAAGCTTTGGTAACAAAACCAACGGTTCAAAAACAAAAATATCAAAGTGAGGTGAGCAACGCTATGCATTTTGCCGCCTTCACGCTCACTGTCGTTACCAAGCAACCGGGTAAACAGCTGCTGCTTTGATGACACAAACGCACCCCGGTTCGGACCCAAATAATATAATATGAACACAGTCCAGCGGGGGGAGGTGGAAGCAATCGAACTCGGGTTCAGCCCAGGCAATCGAACCAAGTGTGAAAGCACCCTTAAAGAGTCCTTATACATAAGCACTGCTCATACCTTTTAAAGCTACAGTCCATAACTTTTTGTTGGTTACATTTCAATTTCAAAATAAATGTTTGAACAGGTACATAACCAGCCAGTGTTTAAAAGTTTTTGTTTTAGACTCTAATTCAGGGCTGTCAAACTCATTTTCACTGAGGGCCACTTCGGCATTATGGCTGCCCTCAAAGGGCCGGGTGTAACTGTAAGACTGTATAAGTGATGCTACTCCTCAACATATAGTCTCTTTACTTGATTATTATTTAAGTTACAAATATTGTATTCATTTTCATAGATGTAACAATATGTTATTGTTCTGTGATATAACAAAAACCTTTTAACCCCTTGCCTGTCAGCCCCCATTTTGGCAAGTGGGGCCATTTGACATACCCATAGTAAAAAGGCTGCTGCTATATTTAGAAAGCCAACACTTGAGAGTTTACAGCTGAATACTCAGAATTGCTCAGACTGTTATTAATATGGAGATATATAGGCTCAAACATAAAAACAAAAATTAAAAATATTAAGAATATATTTTAGCCAACGATAGCCAACAGCACAAAGACATTTGAAGCAGTTTTACTTACCGCTTGCTTCCAACGCACGGCCGATAACCTTTATCACTGGGACCACTCCATCTGCAAATCCGGTGTTGAACTGGGTCTTGTTTATAAAACAATCGTCGCTGAAATGCAGGGAACAAACAAAAACACTTGCGCAACTCCGTTGCTGCTCCGGAAAAACAAACTCCATCCACTGTCCCCTTAACGCTGGGTTCTTTGGGAAGCTGAACAGGGTTGTCTTGCCCTGACAACCAAAAACACACATCTTTGGTGACATTGTTGATTTTGTGAGGTCCTGTGACCTGTGCAGTGCAGTGCAGCCGACGACTTCCCTAAAGCCGTGCAAAGCGCATTAATGGGCGTGGATTTGCGTTCTAGCTCTGGTCGCGCACACGCCCTTCCGGTAGAAGAGCCCGCATGGCCTGTATAAGGACAGTCCGCTCTTCTTGACGTCACACAGACCCATACCATAGACTGTAAAAAAAATATGGACGTAGTGTCCGTGACGTCACCCATAGGATTCTGAAGAGCCGCTCTGAAGCCTAAAGTTGGGTCGAGCTGGCCATTTCCATCTTGGCAGTGTATCATCGCACGTCACTCCTGGAAAACAGAAAATAGGCAAAGAGGCGGGACGTGGGTGGAACTGAGGTGACGTGATGACTAACAGACAGCAGATAAATGGCTATCCACCTGTCACTAAAAGTGGCCATGGCCTTAATTATGCAGAACTTTAAGGCTTTATATAATGTAAACAAATGAGTTATAAAAAATTCACCCCCCTCACAGTCGTCATGAAGGGCAAAATTAGCCATATAGACCAAAACCACAGTTTGTCCCAGACTCTAAACATGTGTTTTTCTGCTGTAAAGTAGGGCATTTTAACATGAGCTCAATGAGATTCTGCTCCTTCTGGAGCCTGTTGTAGTGGCAAATTTCCCCAAAGTGGCAAAGTGTCCCCTCACTCTCAGAAGCGAAGTTCCAGGTCTCAGAAGGTTAAACTTTATTGCCAGAACAACAAAGTGAGATGCCAGCCGAACATCTGAATCTCCCCACTTGTAGCTCACACTTTTATACAGTTTTGACAAGTGATCTCATCTGCAGGTGCTGTTCTCCCTCTCATTTCCCAGCATCTACCAAGCACTCCAGCATCTTCATTAAAGTCAAACCATTCATAAACTATCTCTTTTGTAATGGTGGCCAACATTTTTGGATTGTCCCAAACAGTGATTTTTGCCTCATTATTTTTATCAAGAGAAGAACACATCAAAGGCCACGTGAACCAAAAGAGCAACTCACTATCAGTGCAGATGGCAAATGCAAGCAACTTCAGATAAAATCCTATCCTTTCCCATAAGACTTTTCTCAGTCATGAAGGCCATGAGGCCTCCAAACACGTATAAGCCAATTTATTCTGCAATTATTTTTAATTGTGGATAATCCCACACTTTCCAATTTTTTAAAAATAGCACCATCTTAAGGCTTCTTATCTGACAGGCCTGCTTCTTCAAACATTCTCATACTCTTTGTGTTCCACTCACATGCTCTTAGTTTCATCATATTCTCATGTGAAACTCCCCAACACACATTAGACCTAATTTTTATATTAACTGTGCTCTTTACTAAAAGTACAAAAAAAAACATATATTGACCTTTGAAAATCTCCAACACTGTCTCTAGTGGCCAGTCGATGAATTGCAGTTTAAGTCACTTCCGTATTGGCTTCAAGAGAAACTGCGGGAGGTTGCCGCTTGACCCATACTTGGAAAAAACTTACTGAAACTTGATTCTCGCTCTCGTGCAAAACTCACAAATGTGGCTGAGGGTATATAAGCTGCCATCAGTGCCCAACGATGGCATTGCATTACTCCCTTTTGGATCAAAGTTTGATAAACGCCCCCATCACCTCAAAACAAAGACTCATCTTTATCATTCTTATGCTTTCATTGAGTTCGGAAGATGCGCTGTGAGCTTACCTTGGATTTACCCTGATTTTAACATGAGCATTTATCATTTTAACATGATTTTAACATATCTTCTCACTTATATTAGCGTTATTGATGCATAAACTTCACATAGGCTATTAGTTGAACTATTGCCAGACTAAAAAGTGTGAAATCAACGGAAACGTTGAAATATGTAATAGGTAGGCAACCTTTCAATGCTAAATAAAGATACATTTACAGCATTGGGATATTTTTATGCTTTATAATATTAAACAGTATGATATAAAAGTAGGTAGTAGTCAGATTACTTCTTTTAAATTAAATGTGATTTTGTGAATAAGCTACAAACAATATATTCAATCATTAAGTCTCCTCACATTCATTATAGTTCCCTCTGTCACATTCCTCATTGATATTCAGGGTTTCATGTTTATGAAACCCTCCCCGTATACAGCCAGGCTTTCACATTGATCCTCAGATGCCATGTTCATAATTTATAGCAAAAAATCTAGCATTAATTCAACCTTAAACAGATCCATTATCAAACAGTTTTTTCTCCATCACCTGTGTGACATCATTAACCAACATGGTTGAACGACAAATTTGCGACAATACGGTTTCAGGAAACAGTTGTCAGTAGCTAGTTGATTTCTTCAACGATGCATCGTACTATGGTAGTTAAGCAGTGAGTTACGCCGTTGTACGGGAAACGCACCCCAGAATAGCAAAGAGAAGAAAAACGTATAAAAACCTTGGATCAACGTTTGTTTTCTTATCGACATATTTTTTAGTTATTTTCTTTTTTTCTTTTAAAAAGAAAAAATTATATTTTCAATAAATGTGGATAGTTAATCGTTTGAGGGGCGCTGAAATGACAGACAAAAGGGTCTAGAACTGCTCTTGAACCCAATTTTCAACAAAACAAGCTTTCCACTGCAGTGGACAAAATACATTGCTCTCTGTGCACAGGCGGCTGTAACACACTGTACTGTCAACAAATTCAGTTCACACATCAGTGCTCTCCTGCTGGTTATACTTGTGGGATTACAAATGTGTACATTGATATAGGTTCCAATGTAATAGAATATAACTGAAAACATTATCTATATTTGTGTTTTACATTTTGAAGTAAACTTGAGGAAATTCTAAGGAGATTACGTAAGACCGTGTAAGTGTTTGAGACATTAAGTCTTTTGTCTTTATGCACTTCCTGACCATTTAGCATAACAAGCTCAGAGATTGGTGATACTCTGTCTGGGCAGGTTTCCCAAAACCTGTATTTTGCAGGCCTGTTCCTGTTCTCTTCATTGTTTCTAAAATGAGCACCATATGTCTTGAATGACTTTTGGAGCCCCTGCGTGGTAGGCTGATTGAATCTATGCAATTGTGTTACGCTAAAGAGTGAAGTGAACGGTGTTTATGCTGCTTTGTTGCGGTTGTGTTGCTGCTGTTCCTTCTGTTTCCCCTAGAGGCCGCGCTGCGTCCGCTGGTTGCTGATTGTGGGTTGGGCCACCGCTTTAAAGGCGCTCTGTTTGATGTCCGGAAGTCTCTCACTTTCTTGTTCCACCTGCTCATCTCTGTAGACGGGGGCGGAAGCTCCATGGGAGGCACGCTCGTACATCTCGCTATGTTCCTGGAAGGGGATGAATTATTGTCTTAGTTTATTAGTAATTTTGAGAGCTGGTGGGTTTTTGGTGATGGGTTTCATGTTGTTTATCTTATCGGTAGTTTAGTGTAGCAGCTAGAGGAACCGGAAGACTCACAACAAACTTGTCTTTTGTTTTGGACGGGAGGTAGGCAAGTTTCATCTTTCTTTGCAGACATGTGTAGTCAGGGTTGTTTCTTTTGTTATTTTTCCCACCATGCTCTGTTTGTCAAACTTGATCTTTTATTAAATTAATTTGTTGCACCGTCATTTCGTCTCTATGGTCTCATTATATGTTATGTTGTGCCATTCTCTTGTTTATTTAATGGTGACGTAACATATAAATGGGGGCTCGTTTAGTCTGGTTTTTGAACCATATTAGTAAAAAAAATTCTTAGCTCTCTCTGATTTTCCTTTTGTGAAAATCTTTTTCCGTGGTGGTCGCACTGCGCGCTGTGAGCCGCATTTGTTTGATTCGCCCTTTGTTCTTTATGGCTGTAGTTTTTTGGTGCATATTTTTTTTCTTTCCCCTTTTTGCTCGTTTAGGGAATTTTTTGTCACTCGTAATGTTTGATTTAGACGCGTTTATTCTTGCTCCTTCACCGGATATTTTGTTAAATGTTACGCGTGATGACCTTGTTAGAATCGCTGGCCACTATAAGCTTGACGTGAGGGGTAGCCCTTCCAAGGCTGATTTGCAGGATAAACTTATGGAAGATTTGCGAGAACTTGGCGTATTTGGGAAAGTGTCTCCGGATGAATCTACATCACCCGATCAGGGTAAACGTATTGATTCGGCACCTTCACCTAGTAAAGCAGCACTAGAATTGAAACGTTTACAGTTAAGAGAAAAGGAGATTGAATGAGAACGCGAGAAAACTAGGTTGGAGGCTGATAGACAGACAGCACGAGAACGAGAGAAAAGAGAACATGAGTTTAGATTGAAAGATCTTGAGTTTGCGCAGGCATTGCGTATTAAAGAGCTCGACCTGAAAGCCCGTGAGGCTGGTGTTCCATTCAAGTCAGATCAATTTGATATAACTCGTAACATTCGCCTCGTTCCACCTTTTAGTGAGAGCGAAGTTGATACATTTTTTGCACATTTCGAACGCGTAGCGACAACATTTAAATGGCCCAAAGAAATTGGGACCATGACGTTACAATGTGTTTTCACTGGGAAAGCGCAGGAAGCTTATTCCTCATTAACTCTTGAAGACGCAGCAGATTACGATAAAGTCAAACATGCTGTTTTACGCATCTATGCTCTTGTGCCAGGGGCTTATCGACAAAAGTTTTGTGGTTATTATAAACCTGAAGCTCTCACCTATGTCGAGTATGTAAGAGAGAAAGAAATGTTATTTGATCGCTGGCTTAGTTCTCAAGAAGTAACAACTTTTCAATCTCTTCGTGATCTGATTATTCTTGAAGATGTTAAAAACGGTCTTCCTCAACCAGTCGCTACCCATGTTAGTGAGCATAAGAATTTGACTCCAGCTCGTGCGGCTGTGCTTGCTGACGAGTATGTACTCACACATAAGCGTGTTCCTTCTAATCCTAAATTTTCACAAAATGTTTCTAATCAACCAAATTTCTCCAAGATGTCAAGAGAAAATGTGCCTGTTTCTGCCCGCTCTCCAGACCGGCGTTTGTCGGGGTCTAACGCTACAGTTCCGACCTGCGCCTACTGTAAGAAACGTGGTCATGTTCTGGCTGAGTGTTATTCTCTGAAGCGTAAAAATAAGGCGGCAGGTCAACCAGCTTCTTATCGATCGGAGGTGGGTTTGTGTGTTTCGAACATGCCTGTGAGTGGGGACGATGCTAATAATGACAGTCACAGTTTTGCACCTTTTATAATGGATGGTTTTGTCTCTTTGCCTGGTGAGTCTGGTGAGCGTTTAAAAATTCCTGTAAAAATTCTGCGTGATACTGGCGCCTCACAGAGTTTTATCGTGCAAGATGTGTTGCCTTTCAGTGAAAAGACTTTTACTGGTGATAGTATTCTTGTACGTGGATTTGAAATGGGGTATGTTAATGTCCCTTTGCATGAGATTTCTCTTGTGTCTGACTTAGTGACTGGCAATGTTACCGTGGGTGTACGCCCTTCCTTGCCTATTGAAAATGTAGCAGTGCTACTTGGTAACGATTTGTGTAGTGGAAAAGTTTTGCCTTGCCCCATAGTGTCTCATGCATCTCTAAAAACATGTTCTGATGACTTGTCAATTAACTTCCCCGATGTTTTTTCCTCTAGCGTGGTTACGCGTGCTATGGCGAAAAATGAAAAAGAGAATGAAATTAAGGATCAACTTAATCTTAGTGATACTTTCATTGCTCGACCTTCACTCTCTAGCGACAGTGATTTACTTTTGAATTCTGCCTCACTGTCGTTTCCTTCTGATGTTCTTAATTTGTCTATGAGTCGAGAGCAGCTTATTAAGGAACAGAAAATTGACCCATCTCTGTCTTCTTTTTTTTCAGAAGCTAAGTCTGAAGAAGACATTGAGCATTCGCCGCACGGCTATTTTTTACGAGATGGTGTCTTAATGCGCAAGTGGAGACCTCTTATGGCCTCAGCGCAAGATGAGTGGAGAGTTCTCTTGCAAATGGTTATGTCAATCTGTTAATGTACAAATGTATGCAGATGATACAGTTCTTTATTTGCATACCAAGAACAAACAACAGGCTGCAACTAAATTAACTGAAGCATTGGTGCATGTTTCTGAATGGCTAAAAATGTCAGATCTGCATCTTAACATTAACAAAACAGTCTGTATGTTCTTTTCGAAGAGGTCCTCAATTGTACAGCAGGCTGATGTATTGATTGAAGGAGAAAAACTCATAGTTGTGTCAGATTTTAAATACCTTGGTATTATTTTAGATTCTAATTTAACTTTTAAAAAGCATGTTAAACAGGTGGCTAATACCATCAGATATAATCTGGCTAACTTCAGACACATAAGGCCATATTTAACCACATAGGCAGCAAAACTTTTTATGGATGCCATGATTTTTTCCCACATATCATATTGTTTTACAAGCTGGTCCCAAGTAAATGTGACAACTCTTAAACCAAAGTTCATGATAAAATCAGTTATCACCATTGCAATATTATTACTAAATATAATTTATTCAGTTTTGACAATTTCTTACATTTTTTAGATGCTTGTCTCATTTTCAAAATTTTACATGGGCTTGCGCTGTTGTAATTTATACAACAGAAGAGCAGTTGTAGAAGGGCAACTAGGGCAGCTACCAGGGGAGACTGTGTTGTACCGTATAGACGTAGTAAGTTTGGCCAAACTGTCTTCTCAGTACGGGCTTCAAATTATTGGAACTGTCTCCCTGTTGAACTTAGAGAGAGCACCAGCTATTTAGCATTTAAATGTACACTTAAGAAATGGATTAAAAACACTCAAAACTGCAATCATCTATAGTTGGTTTAGCCTATCTTAGGTGCTGCCTTCTTTGTATTGTACTTATTATTATCTATCTATTCTCTTAATGTGATGTGTTTTCATGTATTATTATTAATGTTTTTTTTTTTTTTTTACTATGATGCTGTGTTGACCTGCCAAGGGACTACAGATGAAAATTAGCTTTATAGCTAACTCTGGCGCATTAACATTTTGAGTGTAAACAAAAAAATGTTGATTGATGTGCTTTGTCCCTTTCACAAAAAAAAAAACACAAAAAAAAGGTTATTATAGTAACACTAAAATAACACAATTCAAACCCATACTAACATAATACAACACTAAAGTGACAATATTGCCTGTCCAATTAATTGTGATTAATCAATCACTACACTTCACTTATCTTAAGACACGCTGTCATGCCTGCAGTATTAGATGTGGGTTTGAGTAACTTGTGTCTTCTGTGAGGCGTTTGAGTTGTGGAAGCGTGAGTTGGGAATTCCTGACATTTGTTTGTCATTGTTATAGATATTTAGTAGTAAATGCAATTAATCATGATCTTGACAGCACAAAAAATACACCTTAAGTTAATACAGTTACAATACATTTCTTAACCCTTACCTGGCCATTTGTTCTCTTGATTTGTTTAAGTCACATGTATGGTGTAGTAACTCAGGTGGTATAGCCAGCAGTATTTGTTGAATTGAGGACGGCTCCAATGTAACATTCTATCGCCTAAAATATTGTACAGAAAATTTTTGTTTAGTGCATGAGCTCAGTGACTGAATTCGGCAATCTTGCAAATTCTGTCATCATGAACACTAAAGTGCAGATATCAACTCGCCTAATTAATAAGCGCTGCTATTTCTGTTGCGTATGAGAAACATTAAATGGAAAATGTGCAGAAAACGAAATGAAACAGCGATACACAGACCATTTATCATCTCGCCTCAAAACACACCGCAGTCATGTAGTGACTGCTATTCCATCTAACTTGCACATCTCGCTGTAGGCGCTTGATTGGCATTTTCATTTCCATCTGTATATCTTCTAGATGTGTGTAGGCCTGTGGTGAATGTTTAAAATGCCCTACAAGCTTCCTCACAATAGCTAGTCTCTGTGATGCTGAGCTGAGAAAACAGACCCTGGTGTACATCGAGCTGAAGTGTGTCCACTATGAAGCCCATGTTCGGTATCCCTTACCATTCATTGCTTTTTTCATTTTGTTGCATTGTCCAGAAAAATTACATGGACCCGTTGCTCGTCTATTTCTCAAGTGTTCAGCATCTCCTCGATTGCCTGTTTTATATGCTCTGCTGTACAAGACCCATGAAACTGAAGACAACACTTGAAATAAAGGTGACAAACAAACAAAACAGCAATGTTTTTATTCTGTATAATTTATTCTTACAGATCATACAGCATTAAGCAATTAGTTTAATTTAGACAACTTTCTTGACTTAGACAAAGTAAGAAAGAAATAGCATCTGATCTTTAATGTTTTTTTACATGTTTGTGAATTGTGTAATGTGTAATTATTATGAATTAATTAATTATCAAGTGTTTTTCCTTTGCTGCCATGGTCTCTTTTTAATGAAAGGACATTAGAGATAATGGACAGGAAATTACTTGGAAACCCATGTGTCCCAACTCTGCCGACTGTTTTAATATTCATATTTATTTAAATTCACTGTATTGTGGAGGAATTTCTGGAGGATGGTGATACATGGACGGGTTGCTGACCACAGATATCTGCAAGAGAAAAGCTATATGATCAGCTTCCTTGCTTATAGATTACTTATTTCTGATCATATTAAGCAATCAATGCACCCATTGCTTAGTGCTTTACACACTTTCAGTTCATATATAGTGACAGTAAATTGAAATAATACATTGTCTTGTCGAAAGTTTTTCTGAGAACCATTCAAAGTCCAATTTAACTGGGGTTACAAGCTTCTCTTACCTCTGAGTTTTCAAGATCGTGAACATGATTGGGCCTAAAACAACAGGGCTGTGGAGTTACAACTTGTGGAACAAACAGCACCTTTAGAAACATACACATGTAGAGTTTTATGCCACACATCCAGTGACGCTGGCAGAAAGTTTCAGTATTACAGGCTTGTAATCAATGTACTTCAGATAGAGTAGAAAAAAAGCTAAAGACAGAAATCCTTCTGAAATGTCCTAGTGAGGATGCACTACAGTAGATGTTAATGTTGTTTTTGAAGCAGTTAAACTTGTTTGCTTTTAGTACAGACGCTGCTGCTGGACACTGTTGAGAGACTCAGGTAATTCATACACACAAAGATTGGGAACCCCTGACTTGACACGTCACTCACCTGTGGAGAAAAGCAGCAGACGGCTTTACAGGCAAATGCTGACAGAAAGATGGAGACGATAAACTCAAGGAGGGCGAATACCAGTGATACACCAGTGATTCCCAAGAAGAGAGTCTGAGAGAGAGAATTCAACATTAGCACAAACAATAATGACACGATAATTAGCACTCAATCTGGTACACTGGCTGCTCATCGGTTCAGAATCTATCATTATTGTGGTTCATATAGTAATTCAACATATCTATAGGTCAAACTGGACTGAGTTTACAATTCATGTGTAATGCCTTCTTGAATTGTGAATGGCCAGTAATAGTAAGAGATCTATAATCTACTTCTGAAATGTTGGAAAAAAGACTGGATAGATGAGTGCAGATTGACTTTTGACAAATGTATATTGACCACAAAGTGATCTTATTGTAATTACTAAATAAATGTGAATATAAAAGTTGGTGACATACCTTATACTTTTCCTCAATATAATAACAATCATAATCGTTGCAGTAACTGTACAGCTCTACAATTAAATCCAGTGGAATTATGATAATGGAAGTGCCTGCAATTATAGCACTGATTATGTTCATTCCAAGTGAACCTTTCACCTATAAGATGAAAAAAACATCAAATAGATTGAATAAATTAGGAAGAACATTAGCTTGTTAACATAGATTGAAAGGTATCCACAAGTTTCCTACGCCCCATGAAGCCTTGCGTCAAATGTGTGAGCGTCTTCTAGTTCGAAGTAAACAAACGGGACTTTATGCATTTCCATCGTAGTTTATGTGCACGATTTCGTATTGGATAGAAAATGTATCCCAGCGCATACGTTTTTTTATGTGCATTTATAGAATTCGTACGCATCTTGGCGTTTCCATTCAGCATTTTTTGATGCAATATCCTAAAATGCGCATACAAATAGGTGGATGGAAACATAGCATATTGACATTCAACAGTTGACAGTCAAGCTATCCAGATTTGCTAACGATGTGAGAACACAACCTCAACGAACTTTCAAAAGGGTGAAACAGCAGTAACGTTACCTTTATCCTCCGCGGTAGTTGGTTGGGAGGATGACGTGAAGAAGTGGCCTCGTATCACGTACGGTAGCATTTTTAGATATTTTCTAGATTCAGTAGCCTGTGATGGTAAGCCGACGAGCAATTTGAAAAGCTCAGAGGCGTATCGGTATCTGTCGGAAGCTTGAGCCTACACGTATCCCATTACAAGGCATGGGTGCTAGCATCAGTGACAGGTGAAGTACAGACAGCGACCGTTGTTCATGCATTAGGACCAGGACACTGTTGTAGTCATGCAGCAGCACTTTTGTGGAAGGTCAGTAAAGTAAGGACAATTAAGGACACGGAAATTTTATGGTTTATTGTATTGTGATATTATTAATTAACTAATAAATGTACCTAACTGAAATGTTTAGTGTGTGCCATTCATGTTGCTTCACAGTAACCTTCACTTAACCCTTGTGGCACCATCTGATAAAAAAATAATAAAAATCATCATTTTGAAACCTTGCCAATGATCCGAAAAACACTTAGCCTCTTCAGTAACTAGCACACAAAATACCATTGGTATACTACTTCCACCGCCTCACTGGAAGGAAACAGGTGGATATGGAGTGTGAAAAATACACTGTTTTACATAACAAATAAAATATTACAGCATGCAGCAATCATCAGGGTCCAAGCACCAATTGCTCGTGTGGATGATTAAGGGATATGATTGAAATGTATCTTCAAAAAAAAAGCAAAGTCCAGTCAATCTTCACTGATAAGTTTAGGTTACGGCAACTAGAACTAGACAACTAGAAATCCTCACCAAAACAAATTTACATATATACACACTATGTACAATTATGTCAATTTTCATAAAGGTGGGTTATTCACGTTATTAGTTGTTGAAATTGGATTGGATTGTTCTACATTTCTAAAGTATATAATTAACTAGTCATTTAAACTCCTGTGTTTTGCATAACAACATAAAATATAATCTGAATGCACAATAAATTAGTAATAGTTATTTACATCTCTCGACAGAAATGTTTTTTCAGGTTTGAATAAAATTTTACTTAATAACAGTAGTCATAATAAGCATATTTCCAGTACGTGCCACAGGCTTGCATCTCCAACTCTCTCATCAGACTACAGTAATCCTCTGCAAACTTCGACTGCTGGTTGAACCGGCTCATTCGGTTCTTTACGAGTCCGATGTGCTACTTCGGCGTGTGCATCTTAAGTCATCAACACGGAACTAAAGTTCGATTCAGTTCGATTAATGAACCGGTTCGACCAGTTACTTCATATGAACCAGCTCAAAAGAACAATTCGCTTAAGAACCAAACATCACTAATGGTAACATACAATGCAAGCAAGACAACAACGGAAACAGGAACTGAACATAGAAACAAACATAAAAGTCCATACAAAACACAAGGCACATCATCAGGATTGTGACACTTTAAAGTTTGGGTTCTAAATAAATTACGGTCAATGATATCCATACACTTTTATGGCAGAAATACAAGGAAGAAGAAGAAATCAGTACAAACACAGTATGGTGCTTCGACCCCTAAAAATAACTCGTGCTGTGTACATACCAAACACAAACTGGAGGGTGAATAGAGTTTGTTTTCTGCAGCAATGGAGAGTGAGCCTGTGATAATGTACTGAGAGGAGATAGACAGACAAAAATCAAGACTGCTGGAGTATGTAACTTATGTTATAAAAGACACAACACTTAATTGTATAATTGTTCCTTACAATGATTGATCCCCAGTAAGGAATACCACTAATGACAAAGACGGATTCTGTATGAATTGTGGACACGACGCCCAACAGGAGAATCAACAGACCGATCATTATCTGGACAGCCTGTGATGGACAAGAGAGGCTTTATAAAGTAAGTAAAACACTTGCAATTTTGGGGAACATTATAAAATGTACAATATAATTTATTTAGCAGCTGTAGTTATGGACTTCTGCTTGTACTACTAAAATATCTAGATACTCTCATTGCATGAATTCACACTCGGATTAGCAAAATCTGTCCATTACTTTTTTGATAGTCTGCAACTCCTAAAACATTCTTTTCTGTGACTGATTACGATTTTACTCTGTAAATGATAAACTTGCACTGATCTTATATTGCTGTCTTTCCTGCATAGTCAACAAGGCATTAAGGTCACAATCTTCAATAAAAATGTGTATGCTTTGTTCATGTGTGTACCACATATATTTAGAATTTATTAATGTGCTTTCCTTACCTCACACTGGCATAGACACATAAAAAAAAACAATTATTTGGATTTAAGCACAATTTCTCACCCCAAGTGCTTTTGGTTGGCCTTTCAGAAATGCCTGAATCTCGTGAGGAGGTGAAACTCCAGCTGGCTGTTGTCCATGAAGAGGCACAGGAGCATTTGTCCCAGTTCCAGCTGCTGGTGTTTGTGTTGGTGGTTGAAACTGGATGACAACCGTTGAAGAGTTCACAGGTATGACAGTGTGAGACATTCTTGATTATGAATCTGAAATTGACCTGTAAAAATATCATAGTAAATCAAGACTAAATATGATTTTCTATGTAAACAAACGTTCCCATTTATCCCAAAAAATATTATATATACGTTATATTTATTATTATAAACGTGATCTTCACAGGTTGAAAACCCTATGAATGCTGTTCTGTCAAATGGTTAAATTATTGTCATCAACTAGAAAAACTCTAGACGTTGAAAACAGAGAATATGCTAAATGACAAACTGACCCACAGCATTCACATTTAAGGCATTTAGAAGATTATCTTTTCCAAAGACCCTTACAAAAGTGCCCTGCCAACCAATATAGAGGAAATTCATTCATTAATACAATTAATAAATATATAAATAAAATGCA
The DNA here is from genome assembly GCA_033150135.1 of Gobio occitaniae. Lineage (NCBI taxonomy): Eukaryota > Metazoa > Chordata > Actinopteri > Cypriniformes > Gobionidae > Gobio > Gobio occitaniae. The sequence continues at coordinate 85,988 of JARQWZ010003451.1, forward strand.
GTCATAACACAAAGATAGGCATCTGTATAAAGCTAGTCAGTGTAAGTGGATAATTTGTTGTTTTACCGGTAAAAAATCTTCTCTTCAGTTGGTTCACCGCACTTTGCTCTGTAGTTCAGTTTCTATACTATACTCTTCTAATATGAGCCCATGTAAGTGTGGTTTCCCAGGATGAACAAGAGACAGGAACTAGCTGGAGCTAAGGTGGTTAGGAGGGGTGGTAAAGCTGCCCTTTCATAAAATAATAAAAACCTCAAAAGACAATCATTTACAGAATGTGTTTATGTTGTTCATATTAAGTAATCTGCATGCTGGTTTGGAAACAGGTGTAAATACTGCATGTAGCAGTAGCTACTTTCTACCTCTGACATAATCTGTTCGTAAGAGAGGGAGCGCGTTTCAATTATGCCCTCATTATGACCTACTGTATAAGAAACCTACTGTACCTGAAAAACTTTAATTTCTGTCTTTGATCTGTTGTGTTTTTCCTATTGTGTGTAATTTGCATCTTTGTTGTTATTTTTAATCAAAATAAATAAAATAATGTAACAAAAATAACTATATGTTATTGCCTGACTCACATTACAGGAGTTTTAGGCCGATTTATGCCCGATTTTCCCCTCCCGAGAATCAGAGAAAAAATCTTGTCCAGGACCTCGATCGGTTCCAATGTACGGCGCAGATTATCTGGTAATGTGAGGCGTTCACAGACCAAATCTTGCACCTCCCGATCTGCTCTCACACAAATCGGGCTCGCCCTGATCATATCAAACATGTTTGATATTTATCGGGATGAGCAAGATTGTAATAACAGCAGTACTGTCACAATAGCCAATAGGAAACAAGTCTACAACGAGACGGAAGTGATGGACATTTCGAAATGGCGACCGCGAAACTTGCAACACGGATCTGTTGGACTTCGGAGATGGAGGAGCGACTTGTTGAAATGTGGCAACAATATGACTGCCTATACAACGTTTCTTCAAAAGTGTACCATAACCACACCGATGAAGAGAAGAGCTGGGGAGAAATCGCATCGGTTTTAAAACGTACCAGGCGAGTATAGTTGTTTGCGCGCTAGGCTAGCAAATGTAAACATTAACTGTTGGAACGTCCGAGATAGCATTGTGACATTGAGTCAATGTTGAAATTCCATCAGAATCATCAATTTGGTTGAGGTTGAAATTTCAATGCTAAGCAATATTGGCTCAATGTTGAAATTTCAGTAACACATTGAATTTCAGCTTGTTTTTCACCAAACCCTATCATATTTTTATTATTAATCTTTATTTCTTAAGCTGGGCATACACCCTGCGATTTTCGTCCGATTTCGAGCCAAATTCTGACTCGTGCAACTCTTATTTGGGTCGGGTTTGCTTTGTCATGTGTCGTTTATTGTGAGGTGTTCGCATGATTTTAGAATCAAAATGATTCATCTGTGCGTGCAACGAGTAAAGCCTAGTTCAGACTGCACTATTGTCAAACTCGTCGGATCACTGCTCTTTTCACACTGCATGACTATCTTGGGTAGCATTCAGTCACTGCTGTGTTCACACTGCATGATGGATCGGCGAGAGGGGGTTTCATACTGTATGACTGTACAAGAGGAATAATCGCCGACAGCTCTGTCCCATCCGCAAACTATGTTTCACAAGCAAACACACGCGAGAAGTGACAAGGAAACAACGCGAGATCGCACGTGCGTCAGACTGGAATTGTTATTAAAAATATAGACTGCAGTGCAGAAACTTGCAATCCAAATTGTCTGTGCGCTGATTTGCAGCAAAAAGGAGAAAAAGAAAAAAGATTATGGTGGAGGAAATGGTTGGGGAGGGAGCAAGGATTGTGTTCTCCAAAGAGAGTTTGAGCTAAATAAATAATTTTGCAGTGTGCTGCTGTTGCGGCTGGTCAAGCAAATGTTTGTGCTTTGTTTCTGCTTGATATAACTGTAAATATATCTATTAAAAATACTAATATTATGGTCTATAACTCCTCCCTGAACCCCCCGCTGTGCTGTATCTTGCTCTCTCATTGGCTGTTGGTCATTGCTGATGTATTTTTCAGTCAGAACTCCTTTCACACAGCAGGAGTTTGAATCGCCGACAGGTCCAGATATTTAGCATGCCAAATATCTTGCGGGCGTCGGCGATTCTCTCTGATCGCGTCTCTCTGATCATTCACACTGCGTGATTGTCACTTGCATGCACAAGCACCGATTTGCCTATGACTTCAGGCATTTGTCGGCAATTTCCCAAAACCTGTCGGCGAGTCAAAATCAGGGCTAAAATCGGGCAGTGTGAACTTGGCATAAAATGTGCATTTGTGGATCCGGTGCCGCGCATGCATTCATTCCCTCGTTTGTGAGTTGATCCTATTTGATTCATTTGGATTTTGAGACAATAGGATCGACTCACAAACGAGTCAATGAATGCAGGCGCAGCACCGGATCCACAAATGCACATCTTACTCGTTGCACGCACAGATTAATAATTTTGATACTAAAATCATCCCATATTTGTCCATTGTACAGGGAGAAACGAGAGGCGATCGGATGGTCGGATGAATTTCTGGCATGTCAGTTCTTCTGGTCACCCCTCGTGCGGGTATCGCACAGCTGAAGCAGAGCTAGAACTGATCGCCCTGTTGGCGTGGTGATTGGAAATAGGACACTGCTTCAGCTGTGCCTGTGCATTTAGCTCACAAGGGCCGACCAGAATCACAGAATTCCAATTTAATCTTTAATGCAGCAAGAAAGAAAACTAAAGACGAGTGAGATCTTTAAGTTCTGTATAAGTTATATAAAAATGCAGATTTTTTTTTTTAATTTAGCAAACTGTTGCGCCTCCAGTTCTTGTTGTAAAATGGATAATCTCTTCCAAACCACCGTATAGCCTATCCAGCTCCTTTTATTAATTTAGCTACTTGATCATTAATTTACTTGTTTCACTTTCACACTTTATTTATTTATTTACTATTATATACAATAATAATATTAGATAAAAACTCCTGAACTGAAGGATGTTGTTTACTTTGAGTGACTTTTTGATACAAAATCATGTCAATTGCAGCCATACATGGTCTCTGATTGAAAGGAATAAATTGAGACAATTAACTGGCACAGATTGATTTTATACTGTTTCTATGTTGATTCAATGTTAAATAAGTGATTTAATTTAAGTTGGAAAAAATAACGATTTTATGGCCATTTTGATCTGTTTTTCATCATTGAAATAACAATTATTTCAGGGTGCAAACCTGATGAAAAATCAATGATAAATTTCATGCAATAGCCCGAACGTCAGGACGAAGGTACCGTTCATAAGCAGCAGATGACCACCGCCCCATGGCTTTAAGGGTTAAAACCGGAGCGGATGCCGCCGCTGTAGTTGCTGCACCGATGCATAGAGAATGAGCTTTATAACGGTCCGGAGGCAGTCCTCAGAATTGGCAGAGGAGGCGTAGGTGAGAAGCGAACCAGGCTCTAGACATTGGTTTCCCCACCTGCGTGACAAACAGTGGCTCCTGCGGACCAGCACTAGGACGGCACCTCAAGTAGGTCATCATGGAATTCAGAGGACAAAAGACAGTGTTAGACTAAAAGATATATATAACAACACCTTCACCATTTCTAGCAGCTTTGGAGTGTTTCAGAAACAAAGTGAAATGGTGATCGTTAATTGAAACATCAGAAATTATCAGATTGTGATTTGGGTCAAAGGAACATGTACGTGAAGAAATTTCACCACCCCTTAGAAAACCGAAAAAAAGCTGTGAGAATGAACGTCTCTAACAACTGATCGGTGTAAGGCCCAAAACACCCATTCCGTAAGGGAGACGTTTATCATTGCCTCGTGGTGACTGCAAAAGGCGAATGGATGGGTTTTCCAAAATACTGGAAGCAGATGGATCCAGGCAGCGCAGATGGAATTGGATGCTGGCGACCGTACTTTTGATGGAAGAAGGCTGCAGTTTTCGATCCTCAACACAGTGGACTATGAAACCACTAATATACAATACATTGACAGGCAGAGCAGCTACAGATAAAGAAGCACAAAAAGTGATGAAATAAGACCATGCGGAGTCATACGATTTTAATGTAGAGCTAGCCAGACCCCCCTCGCATGTACTTTGCAGCTGTTACAAGCACGCCAGGCTTCACCCTCTCACCACCACAACGATCCCTATCACCGGAATACTGAGCACACACACCTGCACGTCATCATCACTGCAATCACCACCTGCACTTAAGCCCCACGCTCACACTCAGTCACGGTCCGGTATCGTTTGCACATGCTACTACTCATGCTTGCTTCCTCGGACTCACCTGACTACTTACCTGATCTCCTTCGTATCCTGAGTGTCTCCTTGTCTTGTCCTGTCTCCTGGTCCTCGTCTCCTTCGATCCATTGTCCCGCTGTTCCACAAGAAGAAACGTATCGTATCACCTCCATATCCAGCATTCACCTGAACTGCCATATCTGACTCTCACCTCATCTGCTCACATCCTGGTTCTGCAAATAAACTCTGCTTTCACCTGCCTCTGTTATCCGTGTCAGTTAGAGCTTTTGCAGATTTAGAAAGGTCAAGAAGCCTGGAAATAAATGACCTGCCTTGAGGAATTACTCTAATCGCGAAATTAAGGTGGCCCAAAAGAGAGAGCAAATCCCTTTTTAAAAAGGACCTTGAAAGTTGAGCGACTTTTATGATTTGTCTTATGCGGGATAATTTCTCAAGGGGCAGTAAAGCTTGCATACGGTTGGAATCGAGAATAATTCCCAAAAATTCGATAACTTTAACGGGATCCACTGTCTTTTCTTCCGAGAGAGGAACGCCTAAATCAAAAAAGGTGCATTTAAGAGCAGAGATAGCGAAATCTGATTTCTCGGACGAAAAAATCAACCAGGAGAAAATCATCCAAAAGATGAAGAACGTATGATAACTTCTCGTTATTAAGAAGAATCCAGCACAAGGCCTCGGACAAAGTATTGAATATTTTAGGACTACTACGACATCCAAAAGCGAGTCTAACCGAGAAATACATTTTTTCCCTCCACTGAACGCCAAATAAATGCCACTGTGAAGGATGCAATGGCATTACTTTGAAATCATCTGAAATATCTGCCTTTGCAAGCCAAGCTCCACGTCCTGCCCTTTTTATGAAGTTCATCAACAGTGCTATAAAACAGGGAAAAAGGGGCTAAAGGAATAAGGCTATTGATGCTGTCAGTCAAACCATTGTGGGGAGCGGGGAGGTTGATGATTAAAAGTTTTTTTGCCTGAATATTTATGAGTGGCGATCCCTATAGGACTTATCCTGACAATCGGGAAAGGAGACTTATCGAATGGGCCTATCATGAAACCCTTCTTAACCTCTTTCTCCAACAAGGCATCCACATTTTCCGGCTCCTGTGACGCGGACGCTCCTGTGACGCGGACAATAGGTTATTACAACAGAATGACACACCAGGCAGATGCAGCAGACCAGCAAAGAAACCATGAACCAGACCAGTCAATATATAATCCACGAAACAGCGGTTTGGATGCTTCCTCAATGCCCGTCCCAGCCTGGGGACGTTGATGGTTTTATTTATTTCGCTCTGCTTTCATGAAGCGGGTTCTCCTCAGGCACACAGACTTTGGGTGGGCATCCCCACAGTAGCTACAGACATGATGATATTTACAGTTATACATCCTACAAATATTCTCATTAAAATTGTAGCAAAGAGGAGTACCAAAGTTATTCTCCTGGGAGTCAGAATTACGGCTCGGGCCAGAATTGGACATGTAAGGGGTAGGCCTAGATTTAGAGCACAGAGTAGTAGAGTGCGAGAGAGAGCCACAGATGGAGCAGGACAGAATTTGGTGCCCTGTAAAGTGTGTACTTATAAGCGCAAGGTCAAGCACGGACCTTCCAGTCTTTGTTTAAAGCGTTGAATGAACATGGCTGCATTTGCAGAAAAAGACTTATGATACTCATAAAACAGAACCCCACCGTAGGAAAGCGCTAGGTCGGAAATAATGGCTAGATAAGTATCGAGTTCGGCTCTGCTCGCCGGTTGAACTTCACAAATTACATCCAGTACAAATGCAATGCAGAACTCGGGAAAAGTCAGAGTTTTTGACAGTCTAAGGTCGCCATCTTTTAACTAAACAGATACGTCGCCACAGTTTACAACACGCCGTTCACACAGCTCAGAGCCCAGCAGAAGTTTAACAAGATTAATGTCATTACCTACCAAAATCTGGCCCCTCAGCTGATGAGAAATGGCAGCAGCTGGTGGGAAAAAAGGCTAGCCCGCAGACAGAGGTACAGCGGTCGCCAGGGTCTTTCTAGGAATTAATTCCATGGTGACGTCATCGCACTGAGGCCGGCGCGGGTGCAGGGTTTTTCCTACATTGAAATTTTTTTGGCGGCCGCCAAAACAAATTTTTGCCCCGCCAAAGCCTTATTTGATCAGTTAGCCTATTGTGATTTATGAGTGATGTAGATCTACTGCGCTTGTGATCGGGCGCATGTTAACTGATGACAGAGAGAACGAGCGGAGAGCCCTATCCCGCGCGCACGCTCTCGGTCTTCAAAATAAGCACCGTTGTAGCATTCTAATATTTCACATATCACGTTAATCAAAAGGTCGGAAGACAGAATCCATGTTGCACGTGGTGGATTCGGACATTTTTTTCCTTGAACTACCGCTGGATGTGAATTGCGCTCAAAAAACGCTAACTCTTCACCGACCAGCTGACATAAACCATACTTTCAATAAACGGGAAACAAATCCTATCCAGTTATTAAGTGTTTTCTGTGTGTTGACAAATCTTTCGCGATGTTCTAACAGACGGGATTCACACACAACGCGTCTGCTAGTGTCCGATTCGCGACCTAATGACTCCTTTGAATCGAATAATTTTAACGACTGGTTAGAACAACTGAACTGTCCAACACTGATCGAACTCACGAATCAGTTTATTAATTTACTCAGAACAACACCTCTGAAATGAGAACACAAGTGTGCTCACCCAATTTAGCAAGAGTGGATAGTAAGAATTAGTTTGAATTATCCACAGTCTTTCAGCTTATTTCTGTTGACAATGTGTAGTAAATAAATAGCCTTAAATCATTTAGTTTAGAATGGAGTGAGGTGAAACCAGAACAAAGTTGTTATTAGCTAGCTGATAATTTTATGAAATTGTATATGGCAGAAAATTAGGCTATTTGTTATTTTTTTAAATACTATTTTTAATATTGATATGGTTATATACCAAAACAATTATTTGTAAATAGTGTAAAAATGAGGAACAAAAGAAACAAAAATCAAGGTATCGAAATAAGATAAGCAAAAATTACAAACTGTTTCTTTGAATTTATTTTAAATGTATTGTCAGTATTGCGCTCACAGATCACGTGGGTAGGGTACTTTTTACTGTGTATGTGTGGATGACCATGTCGGTCAGCCACCACCGAAGACCATTTTTGACCCAGGAAAAACCCTGGGGTGGTGACGCAGTTCGGAGACGGCGGAGGCAGCCGATGCAGAGATGGACGCCGATGGAGCAGAGACTGGGGTCGAGGAAGGTCTGAAGGCGGAGCCGTCTTCCAGCGTCGATATTCTGGCAGCCATATCTAGAAGGGAAGATTGAATATCAGACAGCGCCGTGAGCACCGGGTCATCTGCTGGAGATGTGCTTGAACCGGACGAACAAGGCCGCCAGCCCGTTTTTCTGCAACAGGCCTGGCGGCCGTCTCTGGATTTTTACTCTTCAGAGTGTGCTTTTTTCCGGAGGACTGGGGAGGAGGCACCGGCAGCGAGTCGACTGCTGGAACAATCAGAGAGTTACAGAGGAGGACAAATAGATCCTTGTGAGAAGCGCCACTCGGAGGTTGAATATCATTTGTAAACAAGGTTTCCAATATCTTGGCCATGGGCCAATCGCCAATGCAGGGATGAGACGAGGATTTACTCGCCAACTGCTGAGAGCTTCGACGGACTGCGGCGTTGTCTTCCGGGCAGGCAATCTGCTCCTGGTTTGGTCGAATTGGCAATGCCCGGGTGTCCTCGGAGGAGTCGATTTGCCAGGAATCCTCCTTGAAAGCAGTGGAAGCGATGGCCAACAGCAAGGTAAGTAGGACCAGACGTTTGGGGCTAAACAACAGCATGAGCGTTTTGAAGAGCGGACAGAAACAGCTGCAAAGAAGCGAGCAGCAAGTAGTAAGAGCAAACTGAATCTGCTTTAAATAGGCCCCCTGTTTTTAGCGTAGCCATTAGCAGTGAGGGGAGTTGAAACAGCTGATGCAAATCAGCTGATGAGACCGTGTTGTTGCCAAAGCGTTAGCAGCGTCTTGACTACATGGTCTGTCTGAACTGATGCTGACGCTCAATTTTTGAAACAATATATGCTGCTATACATGTCATTACAGTTTTTGGTTCTTTTTTAAGCTTACCCAGTCATATTTTGAAAGGAGTCTCTTTCCCCACACAGAAAGCACAAGTCCTTTAAGTCTACTATAGTGAAGGATAGGAGGAACAATGCAATCATTCAACATGTTCGGAAGTTTTACAGGCTACTGAATAAGAAAAACTCATGTTACCCTTACTTAAACTAAAAAGAAATGTTGTTATTTTGGTTAACCAAAAGGGGTTTGTGTTGCCATAAAACATGTAATTGTAGTGAACATTCACATACACACTAAAATAATGCATGATCAAACTGATTAATGATGCATTGATAATCCATTGATGCTTGAAAATGGAAGTTAATGATGCGTCAACAGTTCTGTTGAATGGATGCCAAAACATGGTAAATATTATACAGCATTAATGCACATCAATGCTTGAGATTTGGCTCAATTCTGTTCTATACAGAAGGTATTCAAGCAATATTCCCAATGTCGTCAGACATTTAAGGCCAACTGTTTAATAGTTACTTTAAGCACAAATGGCCCACAGGAACTGCCATCCTGTTGATGTGAATGGGGTAGTGTGTCGCACGCCCATCTTGAATGGAAATAGCCCCTCTGTGTCATGAAGGACCAGTAACAAATGAAAATATGAATTTTAAACAAAATGACATTTAAATGAATTGCCATTGATTTTTTGCAGAACTTATTTAAAACGTTGGTTTACCTGGTCACATCCCGACACCTTTTGATTTTTGTGTTACTCTCCCCCAGAGGATCCAGAAACAGAGCCCTCTTCTCTTGTGGAATCATAACCTAAATGATTAAAATCACAAATAATTTCAGCATCATTTCACATAATTGACGCTTTAAAAACCATAAATATTGCCGTCAGATTGCAGTGGTTATTTTCATTAATGACCCCAAATATATATTTGTACTCATTTGGATCCATCTGTAATTTAAAATCAGTCAAATTAAATGCATACTTGTTTTACATTACTGCAGAAATATGTGGCATAATCTGTTGTAATCTCAGTTCAATTGCAGTTTGGAAGCCATCCACCAACCTTCATTTTTGCTCTGTTTTGCAGCCAGATGTTGGTCATTTCAAAAGAGTCTATGCAGGCTGCCTTTTCTGGAGAATGCTGGTTGTGTCTTTGTACTAAGTAGTACATGTAGGCATTCATCACCTTACAGGAAAGAATAAAGTCAGATTATTAGTTTCAATAATATAAATGTCCATCTTCTCAAATCCTTCAAATACATCAAATAAACCTATGCTTAAAATGTAAATGCAAATGTATGCTTATAACCAGAACCAGTAATCATTTAAGTGCCAAGTCTCACCTTGCTTTCCAGCTGTTGTGTGGGTGCAGTGTGATTAATGTCTGCATAGAATAACTTGAAAGCCCTGATCCTTGACAGCAGCACATATACAGATTTTCCTCCCCAGGCTTCTCTGATACCTGTAAAATGTTAACATACAAAAGAATACAGGAACCACGTAAAACTGACTATAGAAGAACCTGCACAGTTCAGAGATAACATGTCTATCACATTTAATTGAAGGGTGAAAACAGGCAGAGGGGCTGGAGGCAGAGAGGCTGGAGGCAGGGGGGCTGGAGTCACAGGGCCTGGAGGCAGAGGGGCTGGAGGCAGAGGGGTTGGAGACATAGGGGCTGAAGGCATAGGGCCTGGAGATATAGGGCTGGAGGCAGAGAGGCTGGAGGCAGAGGGGCTGAAGGCAGAGAGGCTGGAGGCAGAGAGGCAGAGAGGCTGAAGGCAGAGGGGCTGGAGGCAGAGGGGCTGGAGGCAGAGGGGCTGAAGGCAGAGGGGCTGGAGGCAGAGAGGCTGGAGGCAGAGAGGCAGGGGGGCTGGAGTCATAGGGGCTGAAGGCATAGGGCCTGGAGGCAGAGGGGCTGGAGACATAGGGGCTGAAGGCATAGGGCCTGGAGACATAGGGCTGGAGGCAGAGAGGCTGGAGGCAGAGGGGCTGAAGGCAGAGGGGCTGGAGGCTGGAGGCAGAGGGGCTTGAGGCAGAGAGGCTGGAGGCAGAGGGGCTGGAGTCATAGGGGCTGAAGGCAGAGAGGCTGGAGGCAGAGAGGCTGGAGGCAGAGGGGCTGGAGTCAGAGAGGCTGGAGGCAGAGGGGCTGGAGTCATAGGGGCTGAAGGCAGAGAGGCTGGAGGCAGAGAGGCTGGAGGCAGAGGGGCTGGAGGCAGAGAGGCTGGAGGCAGGGGGCTGAAGGCATAGGGCCTGGAGGCAGAGGGGCTGGAGGCAGAGGGGCTGGAGGCAGAGGGGCTGGAGACAGAGGGGCTGGAGGCAGAGGGGCTGGAGACATAGGGGCTGAAGGCATAGGGCCTGGAGACATAGGCTGCGTTCACACTGCAGGCTGAAACGACCCAATTCCGATTTTTTTGCCCTTATGCGACCTGTATCTGATCTTTTCATGACAGTCTGAACGACACAGATCCGATCTTTTCAAATGCGACCCAGGCCACTTGGGTATGTGGTCCAAATCCGATACATATCCGATCTTTTGAAATGCGTCTTCAGTCTGAACTGCCAGGTCACATGTATCCGACCCGCACGTCGTTGATACGCGACAAACGTCATCATTGTAACTCCTGTAATGGTGCTGGCTCCGTTGCGAAAATAACTTTAATAAAGCTAAACGAACTCCAATGCTGACACCCATATTTGGCTACTTCTGTAAACAACAAGTGACGTCGTTGACCGTGGAGTACTCTTCTGTGCATGCGGGTCACTTCTGGGTCATTTCACGTTCACACAGGAGATCACAAAAGGTCGCATTTAATTGGAAATGTGAACGGCCTTGCAAAAAAAATCACATTTTTTCAAAAAATCGGAATTGAGCATTAAGCCCTGCAGTGTGAACACAGCCATAGGGGCTGGAGGCAGAGGGCCTGAAGGCATAGGGGCTGGAGTCTTTCGACGACTTCTGGTCACAGTGTCCTTCTGTTGAACAAGCTCCAGGATCTTGACCTTCACAGAAACATTAAAATTAAGAGACAAAACAAATCAATAAAGGTATAATGTAGGTACAATAAAAATACAACATCTCTATACATTGTTAAAATTCATACACAACAAATAATAAACACAACTTCAGCCAATATGTGAAAAAGTTATTTGAAATTCTCTAACAGTTGAACAAAATTATTTTGAAAAATGCACTTGTTCCCTTTCGAAAGGGATGCAAACATGACACCATCCTTTTCGTCTTCAGGGACTGTTTGTCTGAGTCGACTAAGAGAATTCTTCAGTCCATTTTGAAATGCGCTTCTCTGTGCGACTTTTGTAAGTGTGCTGATCCGTGCCCCAGTTTCGCCCTCTGAACTTTTCAGCACCTCCGTCGAGGCGGTGGTGGGAAAGTTCAGAGAGGCGAAGGCATGCTCGGCGGTGTTTAAGACCTGTATACTGCTGAGATCTGGGGCCGCGCCCAGGCAGGCGGGAGGCCCTGGCCCGTCGCAGTCTGAGGACTGGCGACAGGGCCAGCGAGCCAGTGTCGCCTCTCGTGTGCCCCCTCCTTGGCGGAGTAGGGTGCAGAAGAGGCGGGACACCTGCAGCAGGAAGGACGCCGGGGAGATAACCCGGAGACAGCGCCACGATAAGTCTCCGCCCCCGAGGGTGCACTAGACATCAGCCCTCGTCCTCTCCTCTCTCACCATCTTCTCCCCGGGCACCTTGTGATGAGTGGATATGATATTCTGATGGCCCGTCTGGCTTGGTCTGTGAGAGCGCCCCCCTCAGTCCTGTAGTAGTGGTGCACCTAAGCATACATGATGGGAAATAAAGCTTATGAGTGGCGCCACAGGCGAGCTGGTAAGTCTCCCTTAAGGGGGAAAATATTACTCATTATTTTCTATGAGGTCTTTATGCTCCCTATAGAGGGCTTCGGGGATCGCTGGATCGTTTGGAGGATGTTTTGCTAGGGCCCTGTAGTTCCCCTGTTAGGTGGTTAGAACGATTTACAGAGACACCAGTTGCATGGGCTCTGTGTGTGAGTTAGTATTGGTAGTAGAGAACGAGCCGCCATTCTGTTCACTGTGCGCAGTGAATAGACCTCAGTGTGCGAGGCCACCACTCATTCCTGCCGGTATGTAGTGCATTGTATGTAGTGGATATGATGGATCATTCTGGAGCCGGTATGTAGTGCATCATGAACACTTCACAATAAACGAGAAACTCACACACGTATACACACACACACACACACACACACACACACACACACACACACACACACACACACAATTGTACATTCCTTTTATTCACTTATTTTTAACACACTTATTTACATTTCTAATTTAAACCTAAAATACGTGTACATAGTATGTTGCTTATTTAATTTCTTTTTAATTTTTATATTGGGTCTATGCTATTTTGTACATTGTCTGTATATTTGTATATTGTAATTTTTATTTTTATTATCTGTGTCTTGTCACTGTCATTCTGTGCACTGTGGAGCCTCTGTCACTACAACAAATTCCTAGTTTGTGTAAACATACCTGGCAATAAAGCTCATTCATTCATTCATTCATTCATTCATTCATTCATTCATTCATTCATTCATTCATTCATTCATTCATTCATTCATTGCTAGGCGAGTGCATGTTCTCCTAGACTAAACTGTTAGGCTTTTTGGGCTGGTAGCCACCTCAGGGTAAAGCGGTTAGCGTCTCCTCTCAGTGTAAAACTTCCGAGAGTGTAGGTTTAGACTGACGCATGAACTTCAGTCAGATCTACATCCAGCTCCGCGGGGCTTCTGACTTTTTCTGCCCAAATGCCTCCTGTCATGTGAGGCCGTCGCTCCCCCGAGCCTCGTGTAAAGATCTATGCTTGCAGGCTGGCCCTCACCAGGGCACCGCATTAGTTGGCCTAGGCTTTATTAGGGATGATGGAGGCGTTTTGCTAAAGCATTATTGCCTCTGGCCCTTCTCTGAGTGATTGCAGGGTTTTAGCAGCCCTAGTGTTAGCCTCCTCTCATTCGAGAGTTGTCCGGCCAAGGCCTGCCCCCTTCTCTGCCTTCTGGAGTTTTTATTTAGTAATGCAGGTTGGTGCTGAGGCAGAATGGATACCGACTTAGCCAGTGGTCGTCCTACCAAACCATCATAAAGCAAAGGTTGCAAAGTGCTGCTCAACCTGAGCCATAGAAAGTGGAGCAGAATGATACAGAGCTAGGAAGGGGTACTCGAATATACCCTGCCCATTAAATAGTGAACCATTTCACACTCAAACATCAATATTGCTATAAATGTCATCAAATATTAGTGCATTATTCATATAAATTCGATACAATTAAGCACATAATATATATATACAAAATCTGTTTCAATAATAAATAAGTACAGCCAGCGCCAGCACCGGCACCGGCTAATGCATTCATATGCCACACACAAGAGCACTAGTCTTTTAGCGCCATATGATACAAACAATGACACTCACCAGTTCCCGTCTCATTAAATCACTCAACACAGCAGTTTCAACATGAAATGGAGGCATCTAAAAAGGTTGACAGGCATAACAGTTCAAGACCGGGAGTTTAGTGAATCAATATAATACAATTACAGGGTTAAACGCCTACCTGCAGCAGCTCAACACACCGACTCCCACACACACACACACAAACCAACAGTGCGCCGCCATATTTAAAGGGAAATCTCGCGATACTTGGGTAAATCTCGTGATAACATGAACAGTGGGGGAGTTGTGAGAAAAGAGCATAAAGCAGGGAATAACCAGGGTTACATTAGCATGCGAAATTTTCGCATATCAAAAAAAAAAATTCGACCTCACGTTATGCCAGTCACGCTTGCACACTGCCTCCAAAACTTTCGTCCGTCAAAAAAAAATTCAGAAAAGGTTCGATTTTCTGCGTTTTTCGCATCCATTTTTCCCATCTACAGTGCTGATGCCCAACCTAAAACTGCTGGCAATGCTGTTGAATGAATCGCCAGTGCTCAGATATCTACAATTATATATACAAATATTACTGTATCAAAAATACTAATATTATTGTTTCAAAATTACTAATATTATTGTATCACAGCTATAATTATAGCACACCAAGTCCCTGTAAACCGTGTGTGTGTGTGTGTGTGTGTGTGTGTGTGCGCGCAGATCCCTTGGATATACTGCCAGTCTCTGTTCAGGATCAATTGATTAATGGAAATTGGTGGTCTTCTTTTTAATATGTGGCTCCAGTATCGCTAGCAAAGCATCAAACTGAGCCACTGACATTCTGAAGTAAACTTTGAATCGGTCTGGATAATCCCGCAGCTCCTTGATAAGGAGGTGGAACTCTCCTTCCTCTCTACGCGATCGCAGGAGTGGATGGTGAAGGGTCAAGGGTCAAGCCAAACATCACTTGTCTCTTCATCAGACACATATCCTTCAAGAATGATTTTATGTTCAATATTAAAATAAGAATGAATGATAATCAAGTTATAACCATTCCCTACATTTGATAAATCAGTTCTCTATATTCAAGGAGTGATTTTGAATATTGTAGTGTTTTAGTTGCTCTGTGCTTTTGAATCCAGCTCTGATGTCTGTGTCAAGACGTGCTGGCAGGCAAATGTCCTTGGTGTAGTAATAACACTCCAGGGAGTCAAACGAGATCAGCATATGTTAACTATATGTCTTCCTGAGGTGACCCCCCGGGGTCACCCCTGAAACATCTATGGGATTCTTTGGGGACTCTTTTGGGGAGAAATGTACCTCTCTGATACTTTTCTTTCTTTATAGAATAAAGTCACTTCTGTTCTAAATGTAGTATCAGCATGTTTTGGAGAAGCTTTGTTGATAGTTAGTTAAGATGTCCCGACCTTGATGGAAACTGTTTTTCTGGGAAACTTTGTGTGTGCGTCTCATGATTCTGTGCAGATCCAGTATTGGAGATGGTCCTTTCGGCAGACGATTCTAGACTTGGAGGCGTCTTTTCTATGACCTCCGAGGTCACTAGGGACTAATCTGGACCTGGGCGACATCAAGTCTACGCATTTTTAGTGATATATGCTCCTATCTGTCTACGTGTGGAAAGTTGCTTACATTGCATGTTGTTAGAACCAATCAGAATCATTCCACATGGCAGTAATGACGTGTCTAGACCTTGAAAACCGTATAACTGTTCAGAAAATTGTATGTACGTTAGACGGAGGCGGGGAGACTGTTAGAGGGAGCGCGGCCTACGAACTCCTCTTGAAGCTGGCTTCTGCTGATGAAACTGCAAACTATTCTTCAGTAAATTTTCTTTAATTAATCTGACTCCTGACTCCTGGTCTTCATTTTTCACTACTGGTCCTGGGTCCTAAGCTGTTACCCCAACAATGGACCCAATATGTCCTCTTTCTTTTTCTCTTTTTAAGAAGAGAGAGGACAAAAAATCATCCTCACTACTTGAAGACGCCATTTTGTATTGTTCTGCGTTTTTTTGTAACGCATTCATTAATACGCATCGGACTCAGTGTGCAAGGTCTCTGTGCGTGATGAATTTTTCGGATCACTAATACGAAAATTGCAGACTCAGTGTGCAAAGGCCTTAACTCTCAGAAAAAGCAAGTCATGACAGCATGTGTATTAATGAAACTCTAACACATACTTAACATTTGAAAAAATGTAAATTACACTGTGACAAAGTTGCCAGAACTGAATTTGATCAAATGTGCACTATAACACAATACTAGGCTCAACGTTTGAAAAGCAGATTATAGAGACATCAAATATCAAAAATTATACCTGGTGTCTACATAATTTTTTATTTGAACGTGTATGTGTGTATACATATGTAGCAGACTGATTGTAGTGGTGTCAATCACACCCTTTGGACCAATCAGGACGTAGCTGCATGCTATATGGGCAGAGGGTGAGCACTCGTGATACTACGGTCTTGTTGTTAGAGGCGTACTTCCGCTGTGGGTCCTCTCGCGTTCGTGGTGCCGTCATGGTTATCGGACAGGTAATATAGCGTGGCTAACTTTTAACCTAGTTAGTGTTGCGATGGGCATTACAGTGTGCAATGTCTTTTGCAGTGTTTCTCCTGTCATTAAATCTTTCCTTTGACGGAACCGGGTTGCATTGTGCTACTGGTAGGTTGAATCTGTTTCCTCTTTAATTATTTGCAAGACTGAGTTTAAAGTAATGGGCCGTTGTATTGTAGGCTTCGCGTAGCTGTACTAACGACACTATTGGGGTATATAGCCTATAGATGTGCAGCTCCCTGACGGGTATGTATGCCAGTCGGCATTACGTGAATGTTTAATCGTGCACTGTTATTGAGTGTAGTTTGTTTTTGTATGTCAGGACGGTGAAGCGCTTGTTGGCGCCGGTATCTGCACGAGTCCCTTTCTCGCCACGCTGCTGTTTTGTCTCGACGGAGTGATTTGCTTTAAATCAAATCAGTTGGATTTGTGTTTAACAACTGTTAATGGGGAAAGCTCTATTGGCTCCCTCCGGGTTTTGAACGCCTCAATGCACTTACGCCGCATTCACACGGGGCGTCGGCGTCAACGCTTCTCGTTTACTTTGAATGGGTGACGTCATGCGTTGCCGAACTGAATTGTGGGTTCCGTCGCGGCGCTTCACTCGCGTTGCAAGCGGCAAAAGTTGAAGATTTCTCAACTTTTCAAGCGCCAACGCAGGCGTCATCCAATCAGATCACCCTATGCAAATATCCTAGAGCAGACGCTAGCCAATCGCGTTCGTTTAAAACACCGGTGAATGAAGGGTGAATGAAGAGTGAAGAACGATCAAAAATGGAGGAAAAGCTAATAATTGTGTTGGATAATCACCCGGTCCTTTACTACCAATCATTATTTACATACCGGGACACAAACTGGAGAGACCAGGCCTGGAAGGAGACGGCAGAGACGGTTGGAGAATCTGGAATGTATCATGCTTGTATTCCGTCCGTGTACTCTGTTTATCATTGAATGACAGGCAGCATATCATATCATGTGTGGTTCAAATAGGCACTATCCCCCAGCCAAATGAGGAATCAAATATTAAAGTGATCAGTTTTCATACACAAAATAGTCTCACAGACTAGCTGTCAAAAAAGGCGCTTTTTTTGTGTTGTGTTGTGGTCCAAGCGGCAAGTAATGTGATTAGCTGTTGTCACTATGACGGTCGCGTCAGGCACCAAGCTTCAGCCACGCCCTCCGTCAAGCGTTGACGCCGAAGCCCCGTGTGAATGCGGCGTTACGCCGCATTCACACGGGGCATCGGCGTCAACGCTTCTGGTTTACTTTGAATGGGTGACGTCATGCGTTGCCGAACGGAATTGTGGGTTCCGTCGCGGCGCTTCACTCGCGTTGCAAGCGGCAAAAGTTGAAGATTTCTCAACTTTTCAAGCGCCAATGCAGGCGTCATCCAATCAGATCACACTATGCAAATATCCTAGAGCAGACGCTAGCCAATCGCGTTCGTTTAAAACACCGGTGAATGAAGAGTGAATGAAGAGTAAAGAACGATCTAAAATGGAGGAAAAGCTAATAATTGCGGTGGATAATCACCCGTTCCTTTACTACCAATCATTATTTACATACCGGGACACAAACTGGAGAGACCAGGCCTGGAAGGAGACGGCAGAGACGGTTGGAGAATCTGGAATGTATCATGCTTGTATTCCGTCCGTGTACTCTGTTTATCATTGAATGACAGGCAGCATATCATATCATGTGTGGTTCAAATAGGCGCTATCCCCCAGCCAAATGAGGAATCAAATATTAAAGTGATCAGTTTTCATACACAAAATAGTCTCACAGACTAGCTGTCAAAAAAGGCGCTTTTTTGTGTTGTGGTCCAAGCGGCAAGTAATGTGATTAGCTGTTGTCACTATGACGGTCGCGTCAGGCACCAAGCTTCAGCCACGCCCTCCGTCAAGCGTTGACGCCGAAGCCCCGTGTGAATGCGGCGTTAGTGCTGAGTGCCGGAAGTGGTGGTGCCGTTGTCCTCGGTGGTGGTGTCTCCTCCTGTGTGCTGTTTTTCCCTCTTTTGGTGTATTTTGAGTTTGGTTATTTTTGTGTGTGTGTATGTGTGATCAGGGAATCCTTAACCCCAGAGCTACCAAAACCCTTGACCCGGTTTCCTCCACTGGTAAGGCCTCAGCACTCCCCCTTTCCTTTATTTTTGTTATTTAGTGTGAATGGTACTTTATATTTGATGTTCATTTTAATGATTTAAATAAAATTATTGTTGTTTTTTACTGGAAATACGTCTCTGGCTTCATGCATGAATTAAACCTGTGTGCTTTGGTAAACTGGGAGGTTTAATTATCCAACTAATTTCATTCTATTTCCTGGGGTGAAACTCCCTGGGTGGCGTAGTCAGTATACTTAGTCGCACCCCGCCACACATATACAGCTTTTATTTTTCTTATTTCTTACTTTTAATTAGCTGAAAAATAAAATATAAAGCTGCACAATAAACAATCATTTCTATTCTCTCCGTATATTTTTGCAGATTTGTTTACATATTATGTTTCCCCATTTTTATCACATAATAAGGCAGAATACTTTCTATACTGTAATACATGGTCTACCAATTAGTACTTTATTATTCATATATTTTATACTTAACTGCCTTATTAAACAAACAATCCTTGTTTATCAATAATGCACTTACTTGTCCTTCTCAGCACATGTAAACTCATTATGTCATTGCACATCAAAAATGACGACACGGCTATTCTGAGCAGCCTCCTGCAACACCGCAGTGAAATATTTGGATCCACTGCTACCTCCTTGAAGAAGCGGTGAGACACTGCAAAAATCCCTCAACTTCCAAACACAATGACTTATTTTACCTTATATAAAGGAACTATATATTTAAAATTATTCAAAATATTTCAAATTCATACTTATAGGTAGGCTACTTATACATACTTATACAAATTTAATTAACTATTAAAAATAACATTTCTACATTGACTATGTCACTCCCACAAAAAATCATGGACTTCATTCGAAAAAGGTAAATGGTCAGAAAATAAATATTCACACTTGTATTGTTCATGGTCAAAAATAATCAACGTAAAAAAGTAAAAGAAAATAAGCAAAAATACAAAATTATAAAGATGTTTTTATGTGTACAATCTACAAATCTGCCTCAATAAAGAAGAAAAGTGCACATTATTGAAGGGGTCACACTTTTTTTGCTTTAAAACACTGCTCACTAAGAAATAAACAGCATTTAATATAAATGGTTATACAGTAGGGCTGAATGATTAATCGGAAAGTAATCGAAACCGAAATTCAGACATAATTTTCTCATGTCAGTTTTCAGTTGTAATCACATGACTCCGCCCCGTCAGTCACATCAAGTGAAGTGTGCAGGCACAAGGAAAGATTCAGGAGCAGTTATCTTTGTTTATACAATCTGGATGCTCAGTATTACTATGGTAATTGCATGTTTTGCACAATTTATACATGTAAGTTAATCACCATTTTTATATGCGCTGATACATACACACACACACACACACAACACAGCGCGTGCAAGCCCCGAAGCCATATCACTTTCACTTGCGTCCTCATGAAATTTGTCAATTAAATGCGTTGAAACACCTGCCAGTTTGAACATTCAAGCGATGTTACACTATTCAAGAACAGCAATATAGAAAACTTCGTTCAGTGCTCGTGAGCTGTTTTCTGTGACAGACAGCCGAGTTGTCGTGTCTCTGACAACGCGCGCGCCCTGAAGCCAGATCACTTTCACTTGCGTCCTTACAAAACTTTGTCCATTGTATGTAGGGTTGCCAACTTCTGGAAAAGAAAATAAGGGACAATCGTGGTTCTTTATAGGAAAATAAGGGACACTCGAAATATTTGTACTGTACCACACAGTGTATGTAATTTCAGTATCTCCAGTTAAAGGGGCACTTCAACGCTGGGAAGATGAATGAGTATTTAAACTGTCATTTATGTAGTAGAAATGTTAAATTATTTTTGAATTTGGTGCCTTCTAGACTGAGTGAAAATGTATTTCTGTCTCATGTGGCTGAAAAACAACAACTCCCAGAATGCACTTGCTTCACTGCCCTACGAGGCCACTCCCTACACCCCCCCCCGCGTCGTTTTGATCTTCATAATAATACAATAATTTCTTTCAGTTAGAGAATAAACACGACAATTAAAAACTGAACATGTCTTTTCAATGAAGTGTGAGTGAGCCGAACGAAATACAGCTGCACTGCTTTTATTTATTTTTTACAGAAACCGTAATGGGTTCACGATCATGTAGGCAGAGGTGTCAAGTACAAATACTTCGTTACCTTACTTAAGTAGAAATTTTGGGTATCTATACTTTACTGGAGTAATTATTTTTCAGCCTACTTTTTACTTCTACTCCTTACGTTTTCAAGCAATTATCTGTACTTTCTACTCCTTACATTTTAATAATAGCCTCGTTATTTCGGCATGTTTTCATTCCGGCTTGTCGTCAAAAAAAAAAAAAACCTATCCAGATAAATCGTGCCATCCGGATAGAGTGAATTTGATTGTGATTGGATGAGAAGGATAAACACAAACCATTCCGACACCCTATTGGGTTGTACGCGATCAATCACGCCTGCACCTGCACAAATCACACACCATGAGCCAGATAGGGCGGGTTCTCGCCGAGGAGCACGCACTTTCAGCCAATCAGCGATCAGCAGGCAGACAAGCTCATTTATGACTTTAGCCGGGTTTTTAGCGCAATAACTCGTAGCTGTATATTCCAGTGATCGCTATGACAGGGGCATGAATATACAGTAAGTTGTATCTACAGACTAGTTAAGAGTGGGAAAGTGACTCAACTCTCAAACGTGAATTACACCTGTGACTCGAAGACTCTTTATAAAAATAACCGTGACTCCTGTCCATCGTCATATACACACTCAGGACATCTGCAACTTGCAACCCCGACAGCTGCTGAAAGGTTTAAATCAACGATGAATCCGTTTGGACTGTGCTAAGTGCATGTGCCATGTACTTCACGAAAGACGTACTGTAGTTTTGTCAAAGCAAAGTGCAACACAATGGTAAACGCATTGTTGTTATTTTTAGTTGGCGGATTTATGTTCAATGAATTACGCATTTTGACAGTGGTGTGTGCATTAACGTGTGAAATGCCTGTTAATTACATTGCTTTTTCCAATCTCTATATTGGGCACTTTTTGCAGGTAAATTGGCTTCTTCTTCTGGCTTATTGTTGACATTGTGTTTTTCTGAGGGATTGCCGTTTAGACAGTTTCTACCTGGACATAATATAGTCATATTTGATCCGTTTTACTGGGAAATAGATTTTTTTTAAATCATCAATGTTATGTTTTAAGGAGATAAAATGATAACTTACTTATCAACATTGATTGGTATGGCAATAAAATAATATCACATTATTTTGG
The DNA here is from genome assembly GCA_033150135.1 of Gobio occitaniae. Lineage (NCBI taxonomy): Eukaryota > Metazoa > Chordata > Actinopteri > Cypriniformes > Gobionidae > Gobio > Gobio occitaniae. The sequence continues at coordinate 107,792 of JARQWZ010003451.1, forward strand.
CAGTTAAAGTTTTGGGATTTTTCTTGGAGTGACTAGTTGCCTATAAGTATTGTAAAGATGCAAAAAGTCAAAATTCAGTGGCATGTTATCAATAACCATTTTTTGAATATAAATGTACATTTGGTGAGTTTTTGGGCTGGAAATCATCAACCCAATCTGGCCACACTAATCACACATTCAAATAATGGTTATTGATAACATGCCTCTGAATTTTGACTGTTTGCTCAGTACACATATGGTTCTTTAATGTATTTGCATTGTCCTAAAGTGCGTTGATTTTCAATGCGAATATATGCAGCTGAAACGGGTAGCCTATGCATCTAAAACATTTAAACATTAACTTTTTAATATAACATTATAGTCATTATGGCCTTAAGAAATTTTTTTTTTTGAGGAGGTGGGGTATGCACTGTGGCGCGGCCTAATCTTTTGTCCTTAAAGGGATACTTCACCCAAAATGAAAATTCTGTCATCATTTACTCACCCTCAAGTTGTTCCAAACCTGTATGAGTTTCTTTGTTCTGAAGATATTTTGAAGAATGTTTGTAACCAAGCAGATTATATGCAACCATTGACTGCCATAGCATTTTGCCCCTACTATGGCAGTCAATGGTTGCATATAATCTGCTTGGTTACAAACATTCTTCAAAATATCTTCAGAACAAAGAAACTCATACAGGTTTGGAACAACTTGAGGGTGAGTAAATGATGACAGAATTTTCATTTTTGGGTGAACTACCCCTTTAATGGCATTGTTTCCCCTTACATTACTTTTATACTTTAAGTAGTTTTGAAACCAGTACTTTTACACTTTTACTTGAGTAAAAAGCTTGAGTTGATACTTCAACTTCTACAGAAGTCTTTTTAAACCCTAGTATCTATACTTCTACTTGAGTAATGAATGTGAATACTTTTGACACCTCTGCATGTAGGACAGCTTTCAAGAAAGCTTTGCGTAAGAGCTTAAATATGTTAGCTAACATAAAAAAATATATATATATTCAGAATGTAGTTTTTAACAAGGCATGAACTTCTAAGTATTTATTTACTGAATTCAATTGGTCCAGCCCTCATAACCGCCCCAGTTTCTCATGTGGCCCCTTGGGAAAATGAATTGCCCACCTCTGGTCTAAATGGAAAAATAAGTACTAAGTACTTCGTGAAGACACAAAAATGCAATGCAATGTTATATTGCTTTTTAAATTGTTTAACTGTCAATGTAAACTGTATTATTAACTTACCATTTTGTTATTAAATTAATTTCAATAATAAATTAAAATCTGAATTTTTTTATATAATTGTTTCTATGTACATTTCTGTGCACTGTTGTGATTTTAGACTCAGCAGAGTGTGAACGGGGCTTTTATTTTGGTGTGGTTATGTGACGTCATAAGGCCGCGCCGCGCTGCGCTCCTGCATCTGTTGTGATTCGGCTGAAGAGAGGTTTGTGTTTTAAACTTTTAAAGGTAAGAAGAATGAATGATATATTATTAGATGTAACACTGCTTTGCTTTATCTAACATTTATCAGCGCTGTGTGAGTAAAGTAACAGAATAAACTAATGAGTAACAGAAGGATCATTTCACTCTTTATCGTTAATCAGTTCAAACATGAGTTCAGTCTCTGGCGAGTGACGATAGAACCGGAGCTTTGGACTCTCCGAGTCAATTGAATCGATTGATTCACAACAAATGATTCAGTGATTCAAAGCGATTTCTACAAATCTTTAAACAAGTAAACTGCCTAATATATCAAGGGACTGTATAATTTGCATTATTATATTAATCTATACTGTTAGTTTTTAGTGTTTTTATCTAAACAGGTAATTTAGGTCCATTAACTCTTGCTCTGACTGATGAATAGAGATCAATCCATGACAATACAATATTCTTTCACAGAAATATGACACTTACATTTAAGACATAGTTCAGTTATTCTCAAAAGCTGACCATCAGAATTCCACAACTGACCAACTAATAATATATTAGACTCAAACCGATGTCTAAAAAAATTACATTTTTCTTTGGTGTACAATACGGAGAGAAGGACTTGCCTGTGAAAATTAGATAATCGAGGAGGTCTTTTGTTAATATCAAAACGGCATCTAAGAAAAAAAATGTATATCACCAAGTTCTTTAAATGAATAATTATGGAAAATATTCAACACAGCAATTATATTTAATAAAAAAATTTAAGTCTCCAAACATTTGTTTTTAGATAAACTTGATTGAATTAATGATAAATGATAAATGCAGTGACCAATCGATTAGATCTCTTTTTGTTTCTTTCTCTTCTCCTCCATCTACATTAGTTTTGGGTTCATATGTTTCATTAATTTGAGTGGGAGGATTTTTTTCTCAGTGGGTATTATGTAACAAATAAAACCAAAGAAGAGTCATTTAACATTGTTCACAGAATATATCTTGAGAAACACACATTAGATATGAGATGTCTCAATTTCTAAGTGATGCGCTTTCATTTTAAGTAAAATTTTTTCTTTTTATTTAATTTATTGTCATGTTTCAATTTATACTTACTGTTGAATTCTGTAATTTTGAAAGTTAAATAAAAAAATACCCTCTCTCTCTCTCTGACTCTTTTACCGGTGACTGAACTACTGAACTGATTGAGGCACTCAGAGATGTATTTTTCTTTCTGTTAATTATTAATTCATTCTCATCTTAAAAAGGACAAACACACAGAAAAACTCCTGGTGAAGCGACTGAGATCCACGTGACACTATTATAAAGATGGAGTTTACTAAAGAGGAGAGTGAAGACATGAAGATTGAAGAAACATTGAGAGTGAAACATGAAGAAACTGAGGAACAAACAGAGAAAGAGGAGAGTGAAGACGTGAAGATTGAAGAAACATTGAGAGTGAAACATGAAGAAACTGAGGAACAAACAGAGAAAGAGGAGAGTGAAGACATGAAGATTGAAGAAACATTGAGAGTGAACCATGAAGAAACTGAGGAACAAAGAAAGAAAGAGGAGAGTGAAGACCTGAAGATTGAAGAAACATTGAGAGTGAAACATGAAGAAACTGAAGAACAAACAGAGAAAGAGGAGAGAGAAGACGTGAAGATTGAAGAAACATTGAGAGTGAAACATGAAGAAACTGAAGAACAAACAGAGAAAGAGGAGAGTGAAGACCTGAAGATTGAAGAAACATTGAGAGTGAAACATGAAGAAACTGAGGAACAAACAGAGAAAGAGGAGAGTGAAGACCTGAAGATTGAAGAAACATTGAGAGTGAAACATGAAGAAACTGAGGAACAAACAGAGAAAGAGGAGAGTGAAGACGTGAAGATTGAAGAAACATTGAGAGTGAAACATGAAGAAACTGAGGAACAAACAGAGAAAGAGGAGAGTGAAGACATGAAGATTGAAGAAACATTGAGAGTGAAACATGAAGAAACTGAGGAACAAACAGAGAAAGAGGAGAGAGAAGACATGAAGATTGAAGAAACATTGAGAGTAAAACATGAAGAAACTGAGGAACAAACAGAGAAAGAGGAGAGAGAAGACATGAAGATTGAAGAAACATTCAAGAAAGTCAAACATGAAGAAACTGAGGAACAAACAGAGAAAGAGGAGAGTGAAGACGTGAAGATTGAAGAAACATTGAGAGTGAAACATGAAGAAACTGAGGAACAAACAGAGAAAGAGGAGAGTGAAGACATGAAGATTGAAGAAACATTGAGAGTGAACCATGAAGAAACTGAGGAACAAACAGAGAAAGAGGAGAGTGAAGACGTGAAGATTGAAGAAACATTCAAGAAAGTCAAACATGAAGAAACTGAGGAACAAACAGGTTGGTTTCATTCTCAAAGTGTCTCCACTGCTCTAGAGTCCAGTGGCGGTGTGCTTTACACTGTATCCCACGCTTTGCATTGCACTTGGTGCTGTAAGGCTTGGATGAGCTGCTCGGCCATGGAAACCCATTCCATGAAGCTCTCTACACTGTTCTTGAGCTCATCTGAAGGCCACACTAAGTTTGGAGGTTTGTAGCTATTGACCCTGAAGAAAGTTGGCGACTTCAGCGCACTGTGACTAGACCTGTGCCGGTAAACGGTAATACGATATACCGCAATAATGAACATGCACAATATTGTTATCGTGGGCACTTCAAAATACAGTGAATAATTATTTATTACGAATTATTCCGATTTTTAGAATGAATTTGAAGAATACTTTACCCATCAGCCGTTTAAAATGAACAACACGTCAAAGAGGAACGCGCACTGATGTAAATAGACCAAGAGGAACGCGCAATGATGTAAATAGACCAAGAGATGCAATGATGTAAATAGACTGTGCATGAGCCGAGCACATGGCGGAGTGCAGGAGATGCTGAAGTGCACATTCACTCTCTGACAGCAGAGGGCGCTAGCGGAACAGCAGAAATGCAGCCGTTCCCCCGCTCATCACATAACCTAATACTTAATACTTAAGGCTATTCATTTTCAAACTACATTTTATATTTTAATCTGGACTAAATTACATGCCCTAGATATTGTTTGAATATGTTCTGACTGTTGTTCAATCACATACTTTACAGTAAGGCTCTATTATTTAACATTAGTTCATTCATTAACAAACTGACAATGAAAAATACTTCTAAAGCTTGTATTAATCTTAGTTAAATGTACATTTCAGCATTTAATAACACATTATTAAAATCAAAAGTTGTAACTGTATTATTTAATGGACCTGAACTAACACTAACTGTTGCTTTTTTTAACAAACATTATCAAAGAATAATAACTTATGAAAAAATGTAGCTATTCGCCCTTTGTTAAAGCATTAACTGGTGAGACTTTGTAAAGTGTTACCTATTGTTCTTTATAATTATTTTGCACTTAATCGGTTTTAAATATTTGTTTACTTTATACATTTTTGTGTATTGCTTTATTGTATTTAAATGTTCGGTTCTTTTATTATAAGAAAGTTATTAAAACTAGTGCTTGATTTTATACACCTGTGGCCATGGAAGTGATTGAACACCTGATTCAATGATTTGGAGGGGTGTCCCAATACTATATATATTAGTGGTGGGCATAGATAAATTTTTTTAATCTAGATTAATTCCAAAATTAATCTAGATTAATCTAGATTAAAATGGCTCATTTGAATTCTGCAGAAGGTATTCAGAATATGTGTGCTCGTAAGTTTGAATAATAAATAACTTCTGTCCCTTTAAGACCTGACGCACGCATGGATCCCACTGTTCCTGTGAGCTGGTTACGACTGTGTTTACGTTAAAACTCACCAAGATGGGCATTGAGACATTTTTGAGTGTATTTGACCATTAATAAGCTGGAAAAAGGAGCTCATTTTTGCACTTGTATGTCAGAGGCGGCTTTATTACGGATTGTGTGTGTGTGCGCTTCAGATGCGAGTGCGGAATCTTCGGGAATTAGTAGAATAAACCTTATGTGCAACCCCGCGCAAAATTCAGACCGGTCACACCAATACTAACTGTGCGTTCACACCGCCGCCGGCGAGAGCGTCAAAGTGGCCGGAAGTCATTCATTCTCAATGGGAGCCCGGCGGCGAGCTCCGGCGAGAGCGGCGCGGCGCGTCTTGAACGATTTGGGCGTCGAGGAGAGTTGGAATCAAGTCAACTTTATGGTAATGAGCTATGACGCGGTTCGGCGGCAACCAATCGGAATGTAGAAGTGCTCCGCTTGAGAGGATTCTAGAGAACGCAGTGCTGTAAACTTTGGTTCCGACCACATTAGTTCCCAAGCAAAATAGAGGAGAGGTTAATCCCTGCTGGTGCGGCGGGTTTGATAAGAAGATGCGCAACATTATTTATACACCACACAAATGGCTTTTAATTGGTTTATTTCGTTAGCAAACATGTAACTATAATTGTTAAGTTCTTTCCATCGATCTACTTTTTTTAACTTTCACATTTAAATGATTTCATGAGGTTATATTATACGGTTATACCCTACCTGTGGTCAGTCTGCACAAACGCCGATCAACATGAGTGTTTGCTTTGCAGCCCCTTTAAATGCAGTTTAAAAAAAGACCAAGCATTCGATCTACGTCAGAGCGGCAGCGCGTCCGCGAATCTTTCTACAGCGTCGATGGCAGGGCGGCCAGAGCGAAGTTTGACGCTCTCGCCGGCGGCGGTGTGAACGCACAGTAACAAAAATCCAGCAGAACACCCGTTCGCAATGTTCAGAGGACTGAATGAGAGGAGGCGGGTGTGTGTCAACTCGCTCTCGGTCAGAGAGGAGAGGAGAGCACAGCTCATATAGATACTGTAGAAAATGAGTATTGTATCGTTTCAGATATTTCAGTATCGATACATAGCGAAATATGGATATTTTTTGACAACACTAGTAGTAGGCATACACACAGGTTCGAGGACTCGTTCTCTCTGCCCTACAGTGCAATTCGGCTAGGTATACATCCGCGCTACAGTATCAAGGTGAAAGTCATCATAGCTTGCGTTGTATAGACCCAGCTCCCAACCCAACTTTGAGAATAAATTAACGGCGTTATTTTTTTTATCGCCCGATAAGAGTCTCACGTTAATGCAGCACGTTAACGCCGATAACGGCCCACCACTAATTATATATATATATATATATATACAGTGAGGAAAATAAGTATTTGAACACCCTGTTATTTTGCAAGTTTTCCCACTTAGAAATCATGGAGGGGTCTGAAATTGTCATCGTAGGTGCATGTCCACTGTGAGAGACATAATCTAAAAAAAAAAAATCCAGAAATCACAATGTATGATTTTTTTTTAAACTATTTATTTGTATGATACAGCTTCAAATAAGTATTTGAACACCTGTCTATCAGCTAGAATTCTGACCCTCAAAGACCTGTTAGTCTGCCTTTAAAATGTCCACCTCCGCTCCATTTATTATCCTAAATTAGATGCACCTGTTTGAGGTCGTTAGCTGCATAAAGACACCTGTCCACCCCATACAATCAGTAAGAATCCAACTACTAACATGGCCAAGACCAAAGAGCTGTCCAAAGACACTAGAGACAAAATTGTACAACTCCACAAGGCTGGAAAGGGCTACGGGGAAATTGCCAAGCAGCTTGGTGAAAAAAGGTCCACTGTTGGAGCAATCATTAGAAAATGGAAGAAGCTAAACATGACTGTCAATCTCTCTCGGACTGGGACTCCATGCAAGATCTCACCTCGTGGGGTCTCAATGATCCTAAGAAAGGTGAGAAATCAGCCCAGAACGACACGGGAGGAGCTGGTCAATGACCTGAAAAGAGCTGGGACCACCGTTTCCAAGGTTACTGTTGGTAATACACTAAGACGTCATGGTTTGAAATCATGCATGGCACGGAAGGTTCCCCTGCATAAACCAGCACATGTCCAGGCCCGTCTTCAGTTTGCCAATGACCATTTGGATGATCCAGAGGAGTCATGGGAGAAAGTCATGTGGTCAGATGAGACCAAAATATAACTTTTTGGTCATAATTCCACTAAACGTGTTTGGAGGAAGAAGAATGATGAGTACCATCCCAAGAACACCATCCTTACTGTGAAGCATGGGGATGGTACACAGCAAAATCAGCAGTGCTAATTCAACACCTACAGAGTTAAATTCAACACTTTAAAAGTGTCTATATTGGTCCACACTAGATCGAGTTAAAACTACACTTTTCAAAGTGTTAAATATTTAACACTATGACAGAGTTGCATTAACTCTCTAAATAGTTAATATTTAACACTAGTCAACACTGGTCAGTGTTGAATTTACCTGACACCAGTGCGTAGTGTCAAAATTTAACACCAAATGTGTGTTTTTCTTTCAACACTACCGGGTTGTTTAACACTACATAGGATGTAAAGTTTAACATAAAATGCAGCCCTTGTAGAATTGATCTGTATTGATTTGTAATACTATTGGGTATAAATTACTAACTAATTTACAAAAAAGACAAAAACAGGGAAATTGTTCAAGTGAAACTGTATTAAATAAAGCACACCATCCACAACAAAGCATTGGCTTTACATTAACAATGGACAACAAATCCTAGCACAGGTCACACAAAATGACAATGTGGCACTACATATGTTTTTTCATCCATCTCATTAGAAAACTGTTTGTCATACGGTCTGTAATAAATCAACTCATCAATAGAAATAACAGAAAAGGAATCAGCTCTCTCCTCAATACAATATGCATTAAAGTGGTCATCAAAATAAAGTGTGTCAACTCTGCATGTCAAAATAAAAGCTTGATCTTCATTAATAATGATATTTGTGATCTTTCTGAACACAGGAATTTCCATATCTATTGTAATACAAACAAACATACCAATTTGATACTCAGTTCCAAAGTTTTTCACCCAATTAGTAGTTGACACATCAGAAAATGCATTCACATGAAACTTAGCACTTAAATTCTCACCACCCTCCAAGCTATTGATCATTTCTTTCCTCACTGGACCAAACTCAAACCTCTGAAAATTAAAATTCTCCCAGTGATAAGCTAACTGTCTCTGGTGTTGTCTTACCAAGGTTTTTGTGATATTTTTGAAATTTTTAACAGATCGTTTAAAAAAATTATGTTTGGCCTCAAACCTCATGCACCATATATGAAGAAGTGGACCTATTTTACGAATGCACCTTGGATAATGTATCATAAAATGATGCTTTGGAATTAATCTTCTGTCAGGAAACAAGGATCTGAACAGCTTGTGGTGATCATTAATCAAATGCTTCAAATAATACGTCAAACCATTAGTAACAACTGGTGAAAACACTATATTCACTATCTGAATCAAGAGGAGGAGCAAGTTCCAGTACCTGTTATTTCTTTCAATTACATCACCAAAAATCAGGGGAGCATTTCGCACAAGACACCACGACTGAATTGCATTCAATCCAAGATCTTTACTACCCTCATCCATTTTCAACCCACTTGGCCTGTTTTTTCGCTCAATATAACCGTAGTTGAAACTTTGGATCCTCTGTGACAATGTTTCCAAAGACAGATTCTTGTTATTGACCAGGTATTGAAATACTAGTTTCAATTCGTACTGGACTACACCTTCAAGCAAATCGTGCATGATGTCAACTGCATAGTTATCAGAGATGTGGTAAAAACATAGTGTATTGAGCAAGCATGTCTTCTTGACACCAAATGTTGATCCCAACATAGGATTTTCCAGTAGAGCTGCACAATGTTCTGCGTGGATTTCTTTTGTACGGAAAATCAAGCAAGGGTTATCTTCAGTGAAGACAGATTGTAACTCTTCCTTTGTAGTTAAACAAAATCTACAACAATATGTTGCACTGAAGGATTCAACCAAACCAAACAACCCGTGCAAACCTAGATTATCACCTGTTACTTGAATAACAGTCCCTCGCAATGGTGAGTCTGAGAAAGGTACCTCTATTCCTTCCATTTCTAGTGTTTTAACATCATCAATGAGAGGCTTTAGTATTTCATCAAATCCATATTTCTTCAGGTCTTGTGAATGAAAAAGTGCCACAACATGAATATTCATCAGAACAGAATTACATTTTGGGGGCAGGTTCCTCAATATAAAGTAAATGCAACCAAGCTTGTGTATGCCTTTCTTTGAACCCAAGGGATTTGCTGTCTCGAAATCATCATAATAAAGCTGAATCTGTAGAGCATGTTTTTGCTGGGAAAACAAATCATTACTTTTGAAGTATGAACCATCACATATATCTTTATAAACACCTTCCTTATGTTGCTTGACCTGCAGGAAACTTTCACATAATTCACTATTCTTAAACATAGATTTCAGGGTTCCCAAGATGGGTACATACACAAATTTATCTGTTACAGGGATCTGATTGTAAACTCCTGTTGTCCGATCTCTACGCAAATCAAAACGCACCCCAAGAACATACTCTACAGGTTCAACTATTTCCCACTTTTCCTCAAAAAACTTCTGTCGTTTGGCTGCTGTATTTAAGACTGAGAAAGGATTTTCTAATTGATCAAAACAATTTTCCAACTTTTTTTCCAAATCGGTTGCTTGAATCTCTGAAGTACAGCTGAGAACAGCTTCTCTTGTTTGCTCATGAATGTCACTTACAAGCTCTTCCATTGACCCTACCATTGCTTGGACAGTGCTCTCAGCAACACCTGATGCTTGCAATTGTGCTACAACAGATCCACACAGGTTTAACAAATGATGCTTGTCAACAGAGGTCCGGCTAGTTACTGGAATGTCTGTACAGACTGCCTGAGAACTTGAATGCTCATGAGTGTCAGTACAGACTGCCTGAGAACTTGAATGCTCATGAGTGTCAGTACAGACTGCCTGAGAACTTGAAGGCTCATCACCTTCACTTTGAGTGTCCACATTGTCAATAGTATTAGTATTTGGTGAACAAGTGGCCTTGTGCAAACGAACGAGGTGTTTTTTGAACCCTGAATACGTACAAAATGATAAAGAACATCCAGGTTGTCCACATTTCAAACGTAATGTCTTTCCTGGATATAATCCATGGTGAAGTCTCAAATGCTGACAAAGCAATGCAGAACTTTTCTGGTGTGCCTTACAAATAAAACATATCAACATACTTGCAAACAAGGATGTGTATCACCTCAAGTATTAGTGTGCAACAGCCTTGCTCTGAGTTCCTTTACTCTGGGACTTTCCTTGGCACTTCCCACGTCGATGTTAAACACTGTGGTTTGGATGAATGTGTAGAAGCTGTTGAGGGATTCATGGTAGTTAACACTGAAGATGAAGTGTGCCTTGAAAAGCTCATCGAAAGCTGCCAGGGATGTTTGCGCCTTGCAAGGGATGGCCTTCTGGTCAATGATGACATAGAACCTCTGAATGTTGTTCTTCTGTTCACCAACACAGAGGAGGAAGGGCTGTCCTGGTTCCAAGCTCCCTAGGAAGACCTCAACACTGGCTCCAATCTGTGACAAACACAGAGACAGAAAATATTAATTTAAGTTATGCAACACAAGCAACAGCAGTATGAGAACAAGTGGATGAAAAACATTAAACACGGAATACCTTGAGATATCTCACCACATGGTTGACAGCTTGATATGAGCTAATTTTAGCACTCTTCTTGTGGCCTTTTGAAGTAGGGGGAAGCAGGTGAACCAGCAGTAGAATGCTTGACAGGTCACTGTCCCAGCCTAGGAGCAAAGTAGAATTAAGTGCAAGATGTTCAGAAACATTTCTATCTTAAAATATTATTAAAAAAATTACAGATTATGCCAAAGACAATACTTAAGGTAAGAAGATAAAAATCTGTTGTGTAAAGGTTTTAAAGGCAGAAGGAGGCACACTTACCAGACTCATTTGAGTTTTGCTGCGCAGACAAGAGTTCTTCAACATGCTCATTAGAAGTCCGATTCTTGCAGTCTGCCAGGAGCCTGGGTTTGAAGTACGTCGGCCATTTTGCCAAAAATCTGCCAGAAACCTCTTCTCCAAACATCATGGTGAAATCTTGGTCAATCTACAGAAGAAACACTTTAAGTCCTTGATACCGAAAGTATATTGAGTCATAATTGTTCACTTCAAAAATAAGCTAATCAAACAAAGGTATGTCTTTCTTACCAAGCCGGGGATGTCGAGAAACCGCAGGAACACATCCAAGACTGTTGCAGAGTTTTGCTGGTCCTGAACTAGCGTCTGGCGGTATTGAAATGTTGCCTTCATCTTATCTTTGACAACTGACACGTCAGTTGAATGTTTCAATAAGGATATTGCCTCACGGCATTCCTCGCCGAACAGTTGCTTGTCAGCCAGGAGATAATCCCTCTTGCTCTTTGGACCATACGTAGTGCTGGTGGAGCATCTCCGGGATTGAACTGCAGTGTTGCGCTGGACGGTCTTTATCCTCCAAGCCAAGTAGCCAGACCCACTCTCTGCATCATAGTAGTGTTCCTGTAAAACCCAAAAAAGAACAAAAGTATGCAACACAGGGGTCACATCATCACATGGCAACATTAGAATAAATAAAGAACATACACATTCTTTTCATATATTGCAATATAAGCAAATATAATGTATTTTAAAAAAAACTTACATATCCGTTTACAGAGTATGGATCGCTAAGGTTGGGAAATAGAGTGGTGATGCCAACAGCATATTTTGTTCGCACATGGGTTGGTGGTATTCTCCTTTAAAAGTAGAAAATATATTATTGTTCAAGCTTTTTCCCCCTCCAAGAGGGATAAAATATGGACTTAATGTAAAGCTAACACTTTACTTGAAGGGGTGTGTATAAGACTGACATGACACCTTTATAATCATGATATGACACGTCATGAATATGAAGGAGGTTTATGCATGTTTATGACAACTGTCATTAAGTGTCATTTGCTCAATTATGACATTTTAATGAAAATATGACATTGTTTGAGATGTCTTTGTTATGGCAACTTGACATAAACCAATACAACATAAATTGTCATAAATATGTCATAAACATGACATAGCAAATTAATTATCAAACTTAAGAAACCACTTGGCTTTATGGGTTAACATTACATTAAACTGTCATGTGATTGGTTTTGACATTGCCTGTCATGAGGCCATTATAACTGTGTCATGAATGTTTTTCTTGACCTCAACTACAGTGGTACAAATTGAATTTGTCATTAAAATATCATTAAGTGTTAATATTCATCATTACATGGCTTGGTTGAATTCGAATGTAGAATGCGGTCTGTTATTTCTTGATAACAGCCGCTGCTTAGTATAACAGACCGCTGCCATGAAAAACAGTGCGTTGCTATGGACGCAGCAGGATTCTAACCGTAGAGACGGAGCGGACTATTTTCTTTAGAGGAAGCAATACAAATCGTTTTTAAATAATTTAACTCCCTTTTAAATCAATATGTTGTGTCAAATTATTGATTTATTTGGTAGGTAGCCATGTAATAAGCGGGATAATGTATAGCGAGGCGGTTGTTATAGCGAATACAACCTCTTCAGGCTGATTTAAGATCCCTCCGCTTCGGGTCGGGCTCCTAAACAGCCTGTCGGGGTTGTATTCGCTATAACAACCGCCTCGCTATACATTATCCCTTACTTAATACAAATTATTTTATAACAGTGTCATGTATACTTTTCTTGACCTCAAATTGAATTTGTCATTAAAGTGACATTTTAATGACAAATTCAATTTGTACCACTGTAGTTGAGGACAAGACTATTTATGTTGTCATTTTTGATGTATTGGTTTATGTCAAGTTGTCATAACAAAGACATCTCAAACAATGTCATATTTGCATTAAAATTTCATAATTAAGCGAATGATACTTAATGACAGTTGTCATAAACATGCATAAAACCTCCTTCATATTCATGACATGTCATGATTATGAAGGTGTCATGTCAGTCTTATGCACACCCCTTCAAGTAAAGTGTTACCAACATGGTATACTTACCCATGTACTTCCATCATGTCTGCAACCAGGAGGTTTACCATCTGTCGCCGTGTAGCATCCGTCAATGTCTTTGTTATTTCATATTCATGCAAGATTTTTTCTCCCCCCGGCATAGACTGGAGAACGTTTCTCACCATCTAAAAGATGAAGAAGAATCACAAAGGTAGTCATCATGTTAGACATTCCTGTATTAAAACCACAGTTCTTCTACAGAATCTTTCTGTTTGAGGATTAATAGCCTAACTAATTTCATTTATTACTGAAATTACCCAATACCTCATTTGCTGATTCCCGCTCAATGTGGGTTCTTTTCTGTGCATTGCTTCTATCAAGAATGACTCTAGAATCTGATGAATCAGACGCCACAGAGGATGACATGTCACAATGCGACTCTGACGAAGAATGATTAAGCACAACTGCAAGACATTTAAAAGAAACATACACATTTTAAATACTTTTGTTTGCTCATGAACCTCTTCTTTTAGGCTTGACAACCAAACTGTCTAGCATTTTAGGGCACAACAGGCTAGTCCAGCTTTAATTGAAACACTCTAACGGAGCAAAGTCTCACCTGTCGACTTTTCTGTGGACACATGGATGGTAAGGTTCCCTGCTTGTAAAAGCTCCTCGAACACATCCGCATCCACTTCTGTCCCAGATTCATCTGTGACATGCAGCTCGGTCTGCAATGGAAGACCTAACTTTTCTATGGCTGAGAGAGAATATTAGATTTAGGAAAATAAAGAAAAACACAGTACATTTCCCATTATTATTAGTATTAAAAAATGTTAACAATTTGAGCATTCTGAGCAGTGTGCATTGTTTTTCTTTTTCTGCATTTTAGATTCTATATTTGGACTGCTTGACAAGAAATTATTACTACCAACACAATAAACACAACTTGGTGGGTGGGGCAATATAACCAGATTACAGTCCCATTGTAAATGGAAAATACATTTTAAATGATGACTTCAATGTAATGAAGTAATGCCAACCTTTCTGAAGAAATGTATTGAAGTCTTCATAGCCCTCTTCAGTGTGGGCAACTTTAACGTACTTTTGAGTTTCACCAAACCTCACTTTGACCAACATGATGTGCTGTAAAGAAAAAAAAAATACATTCAGAAACGTAATGAATGAGAAAATGTGCACGTTACCGTGACAAGCACCAACACAAAGAGGAATAACGTTTAAATAACGTTTACATTAACATTTCATAACATTTCCCTCGTAAATGTGACTAACGTTAACCGAAAAAATAAACCCGTAGGCCTACACTTTTTTACACGATTTCGTTTGAAAATAATGACGCAATATCAACAATCATAAAGGTTCACATGGAACATGATAAAGGAAGCCTAAACGGTATCCTTAAAAGATGAAGGTGGATGCTTTTATCCACACAAAATTCTTCCAAATTGCACGCAACATATTGCTATACAGCAAGCGTTCACACTTTTTAAACTTGTGCAGTAAGCACAGAGAAACTGTCCATGGAAAAGAACCAAGCGAGCGAACCTTCGTGACTGCGTTCACACGTTCAATAGCGTCAAATTCTAGTCTAGTTATAGGCTACGCTTTAACACTTTGAATCCATTAGTAAAAAAACAAGTCTGAAGCTAAATTTACGCGCGTCATAGGCGAAATCCGTTGGTGGCCATCTTTTTACAAGATATTTATGTATTAGCGGGAAAATAGTTGTAAAATGGCAGCACGGCAGCTTTCTAGCTGGTTAGTAGGTCAATAACGTGACTCAAAAGTGAAATTTGTACATCTTACTTACTATCTAGGTTGTACAATCTCCTCACGGACTCTTCCGAGGTCCTTTTTGTTCATGTCTCGACGTGAGAATGACGGCGGCGCGCCCGCGCTCTCTACTGTATGAAGATTTTTTTCAAAAATGTTTTACGCGCGTGACGCGTCTTTGCATTGACTTAACATTGATCACACGCGCCAGACGCTCTATTCTCGTCTGGTAACGCACCACCATTACTGTTAAATCAATAAACATCCATCAAATAAGATGATGTTATACCACTGCATCCAACATCCAATTTTAAGCCAAGACGTTCATATAATAATAACAAAAGTACATTTACCCACCCAAAGCCAGTAAATTTGCACACTTCCAAACATGTGCGCCTGGTTTAGTTGGTTAAGCTAACGTTAAACCCTCACAAAAAAACGTGATACTATATCGAACGTCGTCCAGCTGTAGAAATTATTAACTTAAGGTACGTGCAAATACATACACACACCAAGCACGTTAAGCATGTTAATTTATATTTGAAATAGGCCTAGGCCTACAACACGAAGTATACAGCTAATGTACCATAAATATCTCCCCTGAAAAGAAAATGCTAACGTTTGGTCTAATTTGACTTTCTGTTAAGTTAATGGACCACTTTAACGTTACTGGTTGTTCTGATTCTCAATAAGAAAATTCTCACTGTATTTGTTCCATAGGCTACATTGAGCGTGGTAATAACTGATGAACTGGTTAGCTAGCACTATCAAACCAACTAGGATATTAAGCATTAGCTAACTTAATGTTACCTGTCTAAAAAAATAGGCCCAACACTACAAATATAATTAAATTAATAGACCTAAGTACTGGTTTAAATGTACTTACATGTCAATGCTCCCATCCAGTCGAATGTCCAGTCCGATCCAGTCGAGCGAGAAAAAAAAGCTGTCTGGTTTCCCGCCTCACTAACGGAAATGATACTTCGAAGGTGTAACACTAGGTTTTGAGTTGAAATCAACACTGTAGAGTTAAACCATCAATATGACATTTAACTCCCAGTGACAACACCAACTCTTTTTGAGGAATAACTCTTTTGTAGTTAAATTAGATTTAAAAAGA
The DNA here is from genome assembly GCA_033150135.1 of Gobio occitaniae. Classification (NCBI taxonomy): domain Eukaryota; kingdom Metazoa; phylum Chordata; class Actinopteri; order Cypriniformes; family Gobionidae; genus Gobio; species Gobio occitaniae. The sequence continues at coordinate 124,060 of JARQWZ010003451.1, forward strand.
GTTGAAATGACTCTACATTTTTACTCTCAACACTAACACTGAAAATTTAACACTTTTTATTTTGCTGTGTAGCATAATGCTTTCAGTTAGAGCATTGAAGATGGGTCGAGGCTGGGTCTTCCAACTTGACAATGACCCGAAGCACACAGCCAGGATAACCAAGGAGTGGCTCTGTAAGAAGCATATCAAGGTTCTGGCGTGGCCTAGCCAGTCTCCAGACCTAAACCCAATAGAGAATCTTTGGAGGAGCTCAAACTCCGTGTTTCTCAGCGACAGGCCAGAAACCTGACTGATCTAGAGAAGATCTGTGTGGAGGAGTGGGCCAAAATCCCTCCTGCAGTGCAAACCTGCTGAAAAACTACAGGAAACGTTTGACCTCTGTAATTGCAAACAAAGGCTACTGTACCAAATATTAACATTGATTTTCTCAGGTGTTCAAATACTTATTTGCAGCTGTATCATACAAATAAATAGTTTAAAAAAATCATACATTGTGATTTTTGGATTTTTTTTTATAGATTATATCTCTCACAGTGGACATGCACCTACGATGACAATTTCAGACCCCTCCATGATTTCTAAGTGGGATAACTTGCAAAATAGCAGGGTGTTCAAATACTTATTTTCCTCACTGTGTGTGTATATATATATATATATATATATATATATATATATATATATATATATATATATATATATATATATATATATATATATATATATATATATATATATACATACAGGGAGTGCAGAATTATTAGGCACGTTGATTTTCTGATCATATTTTTTTTCCAGGCACATTTGACCAATTCCAAACCACAGTAATCCTAATAACTACTACTGATTTAGTATTTAATAATGTATAAGTGATATATAATTGTTCATGAAGGCTGGAAATGAAAATCACCTTATATTCAGGTGTGCAGAATTATTAGGCATGTTTTCTTTTACAGATAAATTGAACCAAAAAAGAGAATTAACTCAGATTGAAAAGTCAAAAAGTATTAAATGCCCATGAGAAGGATGCAATACTAATGCAATACAAGACATTGCAGTTAAGGCATGACCATTGAACAGTGAAATGCTCGTTGGGTCAGCAGGATCTGACAAAAACAGGTGGTGAAGAAAAGACACCTGTTAACTGCAAAAGAATTAAGAATTAAGGTGAAGAATTAAGGGTGAAACCATCAGGAACCCTTTAGTCTCCAGCGCCACCATTTTCCAAAGCTGCAACCTACCTGGAGTCTCCAGAAGTGCAAGGTGTCAGGATCTCAGAGACTTCAGTTAGGTATAGAATCCTAAAAAATGACCCCCACTAGATAAGAATCACAAGCTGAAGTGTTGTAAAATACATGAAGAAGGTTTTTTTATAGGCTTTATGGACAGATAGGTTGAGAATGACTCTTGAAGGACCAGCACCACATCCTCTAGTACCACTGTTTGAAGAATTCATCTTCCAGAATCTGGCAGTACGTTTTGGGAGTTCATTTTTAGTCCATCTCTGCAAAACGGACTTCAGGATGGACTAAAATGAACTCCCAAAACGTACTGCCAGATTCTGGAAGATGAATTCTTCAAACAGTGGTACTAGAGGATGTGGTGCTGGTCCTTCAAGAGTCACTCTCAACCTATAAAACCTATAAAGCCTATAAAAAAACCTTCTTCATGTATTTTACAACACTTCAGCTTGTGATTCTTATCTAGTGGGGGTCATTTTTTAGGATTCTTTACCTAACTGAAGTCTCTGAGATCCTGACACCTTGCACTTCTGGAGACTCCAGGTAGGTTGCAGCTTTGGAAAATGGTGGCGCTGGAGACTAAAGGGTTCCTGATGGTTTCACCCTTAATTCTTCACCTTAATTCTTAATTCTTTTGCAGTTAACAGGTGTCTTTTCTTCACCACCTGCTTTTGTCTGACCCTGCTGACCCAACGAGCATTTCACTGTCCAATGGTCATGCCTTAACTGCAATGTCTAGTATTGCATTAGTATTGCATCCTTCTCATGGGCATTTAATAATTTTTGACTTTTCAGTCTGAGTTAAATCTCTTTTTTGGCTCAATTTATCTGTAAAAGAAAACATGCCTAATAATTCTGCACACCTGAATATAAGGTGTTTTTCATTTCCAGCCTTCATGAACAATTATATATCACTTATACATTATTAAATACTAAATCAATAGTAGTTATTAGGATTACTGTGGTTTGGAATTGGTCAAATGTGCCTGGAAAAAAAAATATGATCAGAAAATCAACGTGCCTAATAATTCTGCACTCCCTGTATGTATATATATATATATATATATATATATATATATATATATATATAAAACTTCTAAATGATTCTATACTAAATTAATGGTAATTAAAGATTGGTGTGGTTTGGAATTGGTAGAATGTGCCTGGAAAAGAAAGATCAGAATATCGACTTGCATAATTATACACACACACACACACACACACACACACACACACACACACACACACACACACACACACACACACACACACACACACACACACACACACACACACACACACACACACACACACACACACACACACACACATGCCCAACATGTATTATCATCAATTCAACTAGAATACAATACAATTACTGTACTTGTCAGCAATTACCACACTGTTGTCCACTTACCTTGTTGTTTCCTACAAACAGGTATACAGCAAACCTGTATAGTATGAAAGTTTGAATGTTTCTTGACTTCCCACAACTTGCTGGACCTTTATTTTGTCATTATTTTGAATAAATAATAACTTGTCTATTTTGTTTCTTTATTTCCACATGGAATTTCCATCTGAAGATTCCTTTGTCACCGGACACTCAAATTGCAACTGCAAAGCTGGCCTGGGTCACTGCAATCATCAAATTGGGCTACTGTATACCCTGGCACACTATATCAAATTGGAATATAAGTCCGTTCCACCTATCGTTAGTAAAAACCTCTGTCTGCCACAGACATGGCATGTTCCTTCACGCTCTATGGGTCTGGCCCCTAAAACTATCAATACAGTAAAAATCTCAAAATTGAAGCCGCCAACAACTAATCCACCTCAAACAATCTATAAAAGATCTAGTCATGGAATCATACCAAACATGTCTTCTCCTATTTCAATCCCTCTACCAAGTGATCAGTTTGCTAATGACCTTCATGAAAACCTTGCTAAAATTGGAAACAACAGCCAGATGTACAAACTGCTGCAGGCATCAAAGACATACCCTGTGGACAAAGTTGCAGCTGAATTCGGACATCTGCCTCATGGATCAGCATTGACCTACCAAGTCGTTGGGTTGCCCACCACCTGCACTGATCCCTACCCACCTTTTCCTCTCCCACCACAACCGTGCACTTTCTCAACAGCTCTCAGTGAAAAGGAGAGCACTTTTTATGGTGGTATGACTGTTACACTATCTGATTCTGAGGCACTAGAGAACGAAACCAGGGGACAGAGCAGCAGTAAGATGTGGCACCATGTTCGATCCCAGCATCTGACTTCATCCTATTTTAAAAGGATAGTCTCACGAGTTGCAGACTTTAACAGCCTTGCCACCAGTATGCAGAAACAGAAACGGTCAGTTCAGACACATGCAATGAAGAGAGGGCTGGAACTGGAGCCAGATGCAGCTGCATAATATGAGCAGGTAACCAGTAATTGCGTTTACCCTTGTGGTTTCCTCATAAATCCCCATGTCCCACATTTAGGCGTATCTCCTGATCGGAAGGTGGTTTCTTGAAATCAAGTTCCCCGATGTAGACAGTGTCCTAGAGTGCAAGTACCTTTCTGTAAGAGCAGATGGTATGCATACTAGGGATGGGCGATACCAATCATTTTCTTTTCGATCCGATACCAAGTACTTTCAAGACCAGTATCGCCGATATCGATACTGATACCGATACTTTAAATATTTTAATTTGAATGATTTTATAATGCATTTTGAAAGCCATCGTAATTAATATTAAATAAACAGCAATAGACATTACTCCTTTTTTTGTTACATTTATTTAAAAGGACTGAACATTATTAATCAAATAAACATTTAACAATTTATATAACAAAAATATAACGTCACACAAACCAGTTTCTACATTTTTTTCCCCAAAAAGGTTTTTGTGATGGAACAAGAGCATGATGAAAATGTTCCTCTTGAACCGGTTTCTGATCAACTCTCTTGCTTTTGAAAAAAGAAAAATAATCTGTGATTTGCACTGAAATCATCTAAAATATAATACATTAGGCTGTGTTACAGGCATAAATAATATATGTTAGTAAATCTTTCCCAGGTTAAACTATAATGTATTTAATAAACAAATTGTAAAAGTAAATAAACAAAAAGTAGCCTAATATAAAAATATATAGGCTAATGAAAAAATTTAAAATCCTACTGTTTAAATTAAAATGTCCAGTAAGTTATTATAATCAGTATATTCTTCATGAAATACTGTATTTAATCTTCATATCTGAAACAATCTGTATTGTATAGGTCTAAAGCATATATAAATAAATGTGACTAGACTATTTTATTCAAATAATTTAATTCATGTAATCATCACTTGGTACCTGGATAATGCCTGCCTCTGAAAGGATTCTGCTAAATAACTCTGCCTCAAGCCAGAAGATCATTAGGGTCGTGACTGTGTTACCTTCTCTGCTCGGCTCAGCTGTACTACTTCATGCTCTTTAGGGTGTTTAACTTTTAGATGCTTTGTCATGTTTGTGGTATTGCCACAATGGCGACTTGTTTGTTGACAAATGTCACATGAAGCTTCATCGTTGTTAACTGGAGTGCAATGAGTCAAGTCATGACCGTAGCAATGCACTCGATTCTGTGCTGAGTGTGCTGAGAGATTGTGGCGCTTACCGCTGTGCCACTGACATGAATACATGATAAACAAAGACACAGCGGAAGAAGAAATAGTTCCCATTGACGTTCATACATAAAAGAAAATTGAACATAAAAGAATACTGATATGAATATACTATACGGCCTACTACTATTATAAACATATTCTAAAATCACTTGTTTAAAATAAATCCCAGATAGAATCGATATTTCAATGTGAGAATCGATACTTTCGATACAATGCCAGTATCGGAAGTATCGATACTCTAGGATCGATCCGCCCATCCCTAATGCATACTCTCAAAACCAGCCATAAATATCATCATCAGATGATTGGACAAATGAGAATCACAGGGATGACATGGTGTGACTTCTTTGTTAAATCTAGAAATGACTTCCACCTGGAGCGCATTCACTTTGATGGAGAGAAATGGGAGTCAGTAAAAACTAAGTTGTACTAGTTATTTTTTAACTACTGGCTTCCCAACCTGTGCTTATAAACCCAGGAATATTGATGCGTCTGATAGCCCTCTTCACGTGTATCCTCAAGTGGCCAACTTCTTGGGTATGTGCAATTTCATCTTTACTGAATTGTCCGCTTGGCCCTGTGAAGGTTGGGGTTACAAGACTGACTTCCAGGTAATCATGGTCTTGCAATGCCCCAAAACCACTGTTAGATCTGTGCATTAAGAAAGAAGAGAAAATTACATGAAGAACAAAAATAAGTATCAAGGAGGTCATTGGATATGTTTACATGCTCTAATTTTCATCAATTAATTACATGCTTATTTTTTAATTTATTAATCAGATTTTTTCAGGTCTACAGGACCCCTTTTTAATCAAGATTTAATTAAGATCAAGCTTAATAGGTTTCAATTGAGGAGTTAAGGGCTTTTCATTTAGATGAAACGAATGGTGGTCCTCCTCTTCTTCCTCAAGTGTTTCAATATCACAGACGCTGGAAATTAACAATCATGATTTCAGTTTTAGCACTTCATATTGTTCTATTAGTTATAGTTGTCACATTATAGACATAACATAAACTGAACGGGAAATAACCTGTAATATCGATCTAATACTATTGCAGGCAGCCAATAATATATATATATATACACTGTAAATTATACAAAAAAAGTGTGCAACTCTAAGAAATAACAGCAATCAGCATATAAATATCAGCATATCTTTCTTATCTATCTAGATATGATATTTATATGCTGATTACTGTTATTTCTTACAGTTGCACAGTTTTTTGTATATACACACATCTATATATATATATATATCACAGTCTGACTAAGGTAACGAGAGTATTTGTAATATGAAAAAAAAACCCATTGCAGTACTATCACATTCAGAGAGGTTTAAATTATTGTAAATGACAATTATAGTATATATTTTGATTCCTAAATGTTCTCATAACATAAAATCCTAATCATTTAAAGATTATTCAGATTATGTCGTCATTAAAACAATTTAACGCACCCTTGATTTCGCTGAAGTGTCCTCCTGGGCTTGAGTTCACAGCACCATGTAAACAAAGTCGGCATGCTTCCCCATTTCAGTCTATGCAAACCCGTGAGCAAACAAACAATCCAATCCAATCCAATCCACCGTTATTTATAAGCACCTTAAAAACAACACTGTTGACCAAAGTGCTGAACACAATCTATAAATAAACAATAACATACAACAAAGGCGCATCAAAAAATAATAACACAATCAATAGCAATAAAAGTAAATACAACAGTAATATAAAACTAAAAAGTCAACCCTCAGACTGAGTTAAAAGCCAAAGAAAATAAACGAGTTTTAAGACGGGATTTAAAAACAGGAAGAGACTCAGTCAGTCTGATGTGCAGAGGCAGCTCATTCCAGAGTCTCGGAGCTGCCATGGCAAACGCACGGTCACCTCTGAATTTACGTTTGGTCTTGGGGACGACGAGCAGAGCCTGGTCAGCCGAACCGGAGCGAACGTAAGGGGGTGTAGGGCACAAGCAGATCGGACAGGTACTGGGGGGCCAGGCCATGCAGACATTTAAAGGGTTAGTTCACCCAAAAATGTAAATTCTGTCATTAATTACTTACCCTCATGTCGTTCGACACCCGTCAGACCTCCGTTCATCTTCGGAACACAAATGAAGATATTTTAGTTGAAATCTGATGGCTCTGAAAGGCCTCCATAGGCACAATGCACGGTACACTCTCAAGACCCTTAAAAGGTACTAAAGACGTCGTTACAAAGTCCATCTCACTACAGTGGTTCTACAATAACTTTATGGAGTGACGAGAATAGTTTTTGTGCGCAAAAAAACCCTAAATAACGACTTATATAGTGATGACGATTTCAAAACACGGCATCATGAAGCTTCGAAGCGTTATGAATCAGTGAGTCGAATCAGCAGTTTGGATCGCCAAAGTTACACGATTTCAGCAGTTTGGCGGTTTGACACGTGATCCGAATCATGATTCGACTCACTGATTCTTAACGCTAATCAGAAAGAGAGCGTTAGCTAACTAAAGTTATTTCGCTTAACGTTACCTGAAAATGAGGTCCGATATCTCTTCTTATTTTCACAATCCACTCACAACAAGATCCACTTTTTGGTCACTCGGAAATCGATGAAAGGATATATTTTTATCACTCTCTTTCCGTTGATAGGATGTACAGCCTGGCACACAACAATACGCCATCGCATGTGCAACTCTCAATGCGATACTTCCAGGTTTCTTCCCACCTTTCGATTTCAAAATGGCGACTGCGTGAAATCAGCGTATTACTCCTTTTAATCTATTTTAGTGTTCTTCATCAGACCTGAGTACAATGGAAAAATACACAGATGTTTCAGCTTCAGTCAGAAACATCTGTGTATGTATTTAGAAATGCATGTGTAAATGATAAAGAGCATGGGTTATTTACTTACTATTTTATGACAAACGTCTAAAATATAAACCTACCAGTAAATTTGTAGAGTCATAAACTTTATTCACACTGCATTTTTTTTCTGCTGGTCTTTCCATTCTTGGGCAAGGGATTTCTTTTTTTCTTCAAGCTTTTTCTTATAAGGCTGCTTGGAATGACAGAGTGGACATGTTTTGCTTGCGATCCCAATTTGTTCCTTGCACACAGGGCATTTTTTTTGAGTATGTGTGACAGATTGAAAATTTACATTTAAATGCATAAGTCTGTGTACACGGTAATATATAATTATATACAAGAATATATAAATATATTCACTATTTACAATACGTAGAAAAGTCTATAAAATATAAATATGTTACTTTATAGTTATACTGAGTTAATCTGTGATCAGTTTATGGGCACGATAAGTTGGACGATCGATTGTTCAGGTCTGCGTCAACACTAGGGGGAGAGCTTGCGGGTTTTTTCCATTCTACATAAAGCTTCCAGTGGAGAAACTGCGCGAGTTTTGTGTGTATTAATCTTCTCCCCCTTTTCAGGTATTAAGTGTGATTTATTAGTTTAAAATACTTTAATAGGATTAATAATATGTTTGAGAGTATAGACACGCGATTATTATATTGGTTGTATGTCCGAAATGTTAAAAATGTGTAGTTTAGAAATGCGCGAGCTCAGGACTCCATTTTGTGCGCGTTGGGAATAGCGTTAGGCCTATATAATGGCACGAAGATCGTGTGTGTTCAATTTGTGTATTTCATGTGTAATCCTGTTTATATACTGCTGATTTGTCGACTTGTTTCAAAGATGTGTAGAGTAAAAGTGACTTGAGGATGTTAGGCTAAAACATCTAGCTGGAATTGTACATTTACATGCTTAAAACTGATTTGCCATAGAGTTAATATGCATAGATGACTAAAGAGTAAGATTTAAAGAATTAAGTCTCAGGTAACCGTTAAATGCTTTAAAATGCTTTATTGTATTTCTGCATGTACTTTATAGTGTCATGAGTCTCCAATAGCCTTTTATATAAGAGTGTACTCATGTAATTATATACGTATATGGTAAAACCTGCTGAATACTGATATGAAAGGTGTCAATGAAGTTCATTTGTAATAGAAATGTTTAATTTTGTTTATACAAATGATTAATTTTGATTCCGATTCTACATAAAGCTTCCAGTGGAGAAACTGCGCGAGTTTTGTGTGTATTAATCTTCTCCCCCTTTTCAGGGGTACAACATAGGCATCTGGAGAAAGAAACATAAATTATAATTACAACACTGCATGCTGTGTTATGAGATGATAAGAAATATTTTTTTTCAGCCCTACAAGAATTACAGTATTACCTCAAAAATATTGTCATTACAGTGACCAAACAGTGACTTATAGGATTTTCATTATCTAATGCCTCCAAATAATATATAGTTTATGATGATTACTTAAAATATTTGAGGCATTACAGGTTAATACTGGTTAATAAACCTATGAAAATCATCTGCTGAAGTCTATTGTAGATATAAATATTCATATATGTATCTACCTAAGGTTGCAGACGCTCAGTCAACTTGCTCTTGAATGTTCACAGACCTGCTTTGACTGTTCCAATATGGCGGACGACTTGCGTATCGCAGCCCATAAAAAACAGCCTCTAATGAGGCATCTATGTATATATTTATCCATGGATCCTGTAGGTAACTCTTAAGAATCAATCAACGTCCAAACAATTACTTTATTTGAATGAACAGTTATCACAATATTTATTTTTACTGTAAACTTCCATCCATTTAGCCCAAAAACCAGATGCTAATGGCTTGGTCAAACGGAATTCTGCGTGTAAGCCTTTTCAGCATTTTGGTGAAGTTCTCTTAATTTATTGATATCTAATTTTAAATCTGACTCCATTAATAATTTTATCTGACTCCAATTTTATGTGACTCCATGAAGTGTGTTACGTTTAGAGTTTATCAGCTGATTTTAAGATTAGTTGCGATTTAATTTAGATCGTTGATTTTCTTTGTATCTTCCTAGTTTTCATATTCGTTCATCGAGAGACCCAATATCGCAGAGAAGCAGATGCTTCCGGACGCGCGTTCACAGGCATAAAATGGTTACTTCTGTAATTAGTCAGAGGATGCAGAGTGAATATTTTACCTTTAAGTGGTTGCACATGCTCACTCAACAAAAAGTGTAATTTTAGTAATATTCACAAACTGCAACTTGCCAATCCAGCGATAGTCAGAAATCGGAATATCGCGCACGCTGCGCCCCATGCGTCATCGGTGTGATCTATCATAACCCTAGATTTTGAAGTAATAAAGGAGTATACATCTATCCATACTACATACATTCAATCTTTCTAATACTACTAGTGACTGCAGTGAAACTGAGACCATTTTACCATTCGCACCGAGACCTTTAAAAAGACATCAAACATGAAAGGGATAAAAACAATAGATTTACAAGATACATCATCACTGGTATATCTGGATTTGGTGACTTGAAAACAGGGCAAGGAGAGGGCAAAATGGGGAGGGGGGAGAAATGTTGTTCAGGGTGGTGTCACACAGTTTCTGTGAGATCTCTCAAGATTAGTGACTTTTATTGTTCAATTGCTGGGGTTTGTATCACCAAAACCGATCCTTACATTACATTTTAATGCGTATTATTATTATTATTATTATTAGGGGTTCAAGCCTGAAAGGCTGAAACCCTATTGTAATTGTTAATTTTCCCATGATGCATCATTCTCCATCTAAAACTGATCGGGCAGACCAAACCATAAGTTGTAGAGACATGAAACTTTCAGGGCTGGTAGTACTCACAACGACTACCAGCGTCACCGAGGCACGCCCCGACCGGCCTGACGGGGGCGCTACAGCAAGCAAAAGTACAAAATGGCTCATAACTCCTAAACCGTTAGGCGTGGGCTCAAGTGTCTTGTATCCTTGGAATCCTTGGCTCAAGGCGGACAACATGCAGGCCTCGGATTGGCTCGTCACCCTGGGAATAATTTTGGGTATTTTGGTTTTTTCCAAAAACCTACTTTTGCGAACTAGTCCTAGGTTTTTGGCCCGACCGGAACCAAACCAGTGCAGCAAGATTCTCTGGAGTCTGAATGTCAAAAGTTATCAAAAAAAAGTGCACATTTGGGTTCAGGGTCCTTAAGGGCCGCCAAAACGCTTGAGGTGGGAGGAGCCACTTTTACTTCACTGGCCATAACTCGTCAACGGAACGAGATATTTTCACCAAACTCAGCACGCCTATGTATGAGCTCATTTTGTGGCTACGTGAAAAAGGACGCAGCAACTGGCCACTTGGTGGCGCTATAAAGGTTAAAAAGGGGTCAAAATGATGTATTTCAATGGAAAATCCCATTATATGGCTGAAAGCGGCCCTCTTCCGGCCTGATTTGCATACACCTTCACCAAATCGGGCATGCACATGCGTCACGTGATCCCAAAGAAGCTTGCCAACTGCTATGGCCATTAATGGCGGTTTAACTCTTATAAAGGTGAAAAAATGCTCTATAAATGACCATTAAATGACTGAAAAAGGGTCTGCTCTGCGCAAAACTTCACCAAATTAGCTGAGCACGTGCGCCATATTATTCTAAAGAAGCGTGCAAACTTTTGTGGAGATCGGGCCACCAGTAGAGGTACTACAGTTTAAAAGGTTTAAAAAAAAACACAGCATTTCCATGCTAAATGAGCTGAAAATGCAAAAATCGACCTCTGACCTCTCCGATGCGCATGTCGAAACGCTTGATAAAGTTTTTGTAACCAGCAGCTCAAAAATCAAGCTCTGAGACCCTATACTTTATTTTTTATAGGCTTTTGAAGGCCCTTTTTATGCCCTCTTTTATTAGGGGTTCAAGCCTGAAAGGCTGAAACCCTATTGTAATTGTTAATTTTCCCATGATGCATCATTCTCCATCTAAAACTGATCGGGCAGACCAAACCATAAGTTGTAGAGACATGAAACTTTCAGGGCTGGTAGTACTCACAACGACTACCAGCGTCACCGAGGCACGCCCCGACCGGCCTGACGGGGGCGCTACAGCAAGCAAAAGTACAAAATGGCTCATAACTCCTAAACCGTTAGGCGTGGGCTCAAGTGTCTTATATCCTTGGAATCCTTGGCTCAAGGCGGACAACATGCAGGCCTCGGATTGGCTCGCCCTTCAGGCGCCAATTTCAAGAAATTTTGAGTTTTTTGAAAAACCTACTTTTGCCAACTACTCCCACATTTTTTCCCTGATCAGAACCAAACCACTGTAGGAATGTTCTTTGGAGAGAGATTATTAATAATTATGAAAAAAAAATAATTTTTCAATTCATAGTCGCTAAGGGGATCCAAAATGTTCAACATGTCAGGATCCACTTTAACTAAAATGACTATAACTTCTGAACGGAACAAGATATTTTCACTAAACTCGGGTCACATGTCTATGAGCTCAAACTTCAATTACTTTAAAAAAATTGCAATGATTGGCCACTTGGTGGCGCTGTAAGAAGAAAAAATTGTCATGAAAATGGCTATAACCACACCCAACCATTAGTTTGATAATTATTTGCATGCAGTATCTTTGTCCAGGGTGCCATGATAGTCTGAGAACATTGGTGTATCTCAAAAAACTCGGCACAATGCCTTGAAGGAGCCTAAGAAGTTTCAAGCCAATGTTTTTCACAAAAGTCACCTCCTTTAGGCTCCTGAATCCTTGCCGAGTCCATCGATACCAAACATGGCAGGTTTTTCTTTATGGTTTGTGTAACAGTGTATTTAGCCTTTCAAAACTTTTGCTATTATCTTCGAAACTGCTAGTCCAATTGAGACAAAATCATCACAGGAATTTGGATAACATATGTCAATAGCTAAACAACAATGTCCAAATGTCAAAACTATGATAGGAAGTGAAATCCAATCAATGATGCCCAAGGGTCATTTTTATACTCTTATAAATATACTGTAAGTGTCTATAATAATGGGGTGTCCAATTCTGCTCCTGGAGTGCCACTGTCCTGCAGAGTTTAGCTCCAACTCCAATTCAACAGGTCTTATTAGGCATACTAGAAAATTTCAGATAGGGGTGTTGAGGCAACTTGGAGCTAGACTCTGCAGGACAGTGGCCCTCGAGGACCGACTTTGGACACCCCTGGTCTATAACCTCAAAATTAAGTGAGATATTTATAACAAATTTGACACACATATGTATGGACACACTCTAAGGACTTTTTTTAAAAAGTACTGGAGATTGGGCAAGACAAACTTTAAAAAGTAGTGGAGATTGGGCAAGACGAATTGGGCAAGACAAATTTTTATGCTATAACTGCAAAAAAACTTTTTAAAATGGTTATTAAAAAAGTATTCATTGGTAAATTGGCCGTAAACTATCTTTTTTCATCTATGATCTAAGTTTATTTATTTCTTTGGATCCCCATTAGCCAATACCTAGGCAGTGGTTACTCTTCCTGAGGTCCCAACAAGTAAAAAAAATACACTGTCCGTGACTGTCCATGCACACTTTAAAACAAGAGGAAGTTTATTGGTAAAATAGAAAATAGTAATGGTCAACTTCCTTGAGGTACACCACATTGCAACTCTTTCACAACTGAAAACTTCCAATATAATACCCTATTAAACAGATTACTTTCAAATCAATGTACAGTATGAAAAGTAATTGTGAAATAAAATATAACAATACTGCTCCTAATTTATTTTCCTCAATCTGTGCTAAGCAATCATCTGTCATCTGTGTTAATGCTGTTCGTGTTGAGGTCCCTCTCAATGTGCATGCTGAAAATTACTAAAGACTTACATTTGCTCACAAACTATTGTTTCCAACACTTTGCTAAGAACCATTAGCAAACTTATTTTAAAGCAACATAAAACATTATTTTCTTTTTCCTATTAATTTTCATTACTTAAATTCGTAATTTGCAATTGACCTCCCAGTTCTGTTGGCTGTACCCTTTGAATCTCTTATATGATCGTTTATAAGTTACTTTTGGTTTTCGAAGTGGTTACATGCTTGCTAAATAAAACAATATCTTTTTATGCATGTGCTTAAAAGCCTTAAACTGCTTGAACCCCGATAAATGCTGCTTGCAGCTTTAATTATTATTATATTTGCTGTATTTATTTATTACATAGTTATTGGAAAATGTCCATTATTGGCTATTTCTCTGGAAAAAAATTATTCAAATCGATATGAAATATGCGTCTATCAATCTATCAAATAAGAATTAAATGGAATGTAATTAGCATCTGAAATATTTTGATAACAGTTTTTACATGCTATAACGAGTCAGAAGGACGAAATCTGGACACATCGTTTGTTTTAACAAAATGTGTAGACTTTTTACACGGTCCCTTACCCGCCACTTTTCCAATTCCTATTATAAATAATATTACATTATATATATTTAAACAAATATTTTCCTTCACTCAGCGTCAAAGAGGTTTTAATGTTTTAATGTTGAGGTTTTAACCTTATTATAAATCATATTATATTATACATATTTGAATAAATATTTTCCTACACTCAGTGTCAAAGAGGGTTCTTTACATTTGAGTTTAAAGTTATTTTTTCCCGCCTTTTTGCTTTTTAAATCTGTAACTGTCAAAGCCACATCATTACTGGTTTTCTGGAGATCATGACAGACTGTCAACGTACTCTCAATGGGTACATTTTTTATTTCTTAAAATGTGTTAATTTTAACTTTCAAATTGTAATAATAATATAAAGATACTGATTAATGAAAATAAACTGTTATTAAAAAGGTTATTCATAACACTAGGTCCTACATAGAACTTTAAAAGCACGGTTCTTTATAGAAAGGGTTCTGCTATTGTTACAAGCTGAAGAACCCTAATATGGCACTGTTTAGAACTATTTTTCTTAAGATTAAAAGTTTTTAAAGCCTAATAAAGATTGAAATTGATCGCAGTTATACTGTAATGTGAATGTCTACAATGTAAAAAAAAATCATTATTTTCATGGAAACAGTACCAGTATTAGTGTCAGTGATTAGCAACTGTGAAATTATTACAATATAAAAATATTTGTTAGGAAATGGCACCACCAAGGAAAGGAAAAGAGAGACAAAAGCCAGAAAAAAAGCCAGGGCACCGATACCCTCTCCCCCAGCAACCCCTACAATACCAGAGTACTCAAGGTCAGGAAATCTGCATTGGATGGAGTTATTGGTAAAGGTTTACAGTAAGTTCCATTGTTTCGTGCAGAAAATAATTATATAGTAATTGTGTTGTATTGTTATGTTTTAGGCAAAGACAGCAAGGTCAACGGCAGAAAAGTAGAAATAAAAAAAAGATTCCAAAGAGAAATTGAAAAGCTTAAAGTGGGCCTTGTTAACGTTACTTGTTCAGATGACATTATGTTGGTCATCCTTTCAAACAGTAGAATGTGATTCCGAATGACAGTCTCCACACCGGCGAGGTGACTGACAGCCGCACATTCTCCTCAAAACATTGGATTCATCCGCGCCGTGCCATGCTGAGGCACAATTCACGTAAAATTAATAATTCCGCGAATAACTGCAATTGCAGATTTTGAACTGAGATGGCAACAAAGAGGAAAAACTACGGACTACAGCTTTAAAGATGCTAAATTGCTAACAGATCTTGGATATCTCAAACGGTGTTGCCATGGCAAACAATTAAATTAATGTCAACCAAATTATTTTAGAATGGTCTTTTTACATTTACCCAATTTAAATGCAAATTGCCCACCGTGCACAGTTGCCCGGAAGCTACTGCTTGCAGCTATATTTTACATTGTATTTGTTCAAATTTAAGAATATCATCTTAAGTAATTATGTATCTTTTATTTCTTTATTTATTTTATTTTCCCTTTTCTTTTAAGGTTGTCAACCTTATTGAATCCATTTGAGCCAAACTGTACAATTACAATGTACAATCTAACCAGCCAGAATTACCAAATACAAGAGCTGAAAAGTGATTTGGAGTTGTTCTCTGTATCCCCTGGGGTTGTCTGATGCTCTTTTCGAGTTAGAAGCAGATACTGATGTGCAAAATTCCCAGATAACTCGACAATAGGAGGGACAGTCATCCGCTGCATGAGGAGAGTCAGTCATCCGCTGCGATAGGAGAGTCTGCAGGCCAAACAGTGGGAAACTCAGTAGCTACTGGCAATATTATTGTGACTTCCTGCACCAAGTCATTAGTCCTATGTTTGGACCACCATACAAGAATACATCCTGTATGACAGATTGACAAACATGACTGAATGAATTCATGTGGTCATTAGCATGTCACAAAATAAGACACGTATTACAATATCTGTTTAATGTGTGGACTACAATAATGTCTCTAAATTGCTTATCTCAGGAAATATTGATATATGGAATTAATTGTAAACATTCTGATCATATAGTATATTTAACACCAATTCTCAGACACAGTCTATGACTTAGTAAAAACTCTTAGTCTTACACCTTAGTCTGAGAATGAAACTAAGTTTTTACAAAACAAATGTACACTGTAAATGCTGTATGCAGCAATGGAATGAATGGTATTCAGCTGACAGACATTCTGTTCAAGAAAAAGAATTGTAATATTGCAGAAAACTCACAATAATTCTTACAGTTACATGGAGCAATGCTACACAAGAAACAAAGAAACATATAACTTACTTAAGGTACATGAAACTGCAGCCACTTTATTTTCCCTGTCAATCATATTTACAAATATCATATGTGACTTGATTGCTATCAATTAATATTAATACCAATATTATTTTAATACCATTAAAAAAATCATGTTGTGATATAAATATGCACTAGCATTTGAATCATTGGACTCGTAAACACGAGAAGGGCAAGTCATCATCCAGTCTCCTGCACCATTTTAGTGGTAAAAGGTTAAAACAAATACCACCAAGTTTTACTTGTGTCTCTGGTCTGTTTCTGACATCCATCTTCCTCTATTCACAATGGCTTCACTTCAGTCTGAATCAGTCCAATACAGACTGACAAAAAAATAAGAAAAATAATGAATGTGTTTATTGAACTAATTTATTCATTGTTTAACACACTCAAAATGCTGAATGCAGTATGATATAATTTATTCATTGTTCAACACACCCAAAATGCTGAATGCAGTATGATATAAATTAATTTGTTTGTGACTAATTTAATGATCCTAATTCACTGGGGTTACTACAATGTGCTGTCACGGAGGGAATCTAACAAATCTCAAATTCTACAGAATGTAAGAGCTTTTAGAAATACATTTAAAAATGTAATCAAAAAGAGTACAAGCAAATAATTTCTTAAAATGTCACTACTCACTCAAAACTTTCAAGTTTGTAGCGTAGGTCGTCCTTTAAAACAGAGAGTAGTTTCACTCCTGAATCTCCGAGTTTATTGCCAAAAAGGTACAGATCTCTTAGATTTGAGGGATTTGATCTTAGAGCTGAAGCCAGCATTGCACAGCCATCATCAGAAATGCCACACTCCCACAATCTGTAATAGAGAGAACATTGAAATAATTTGTCATTATTGCATACTAAAACTAAGATGAGATCTACAGATTGAACTTTTCTGTAAGCGGAAAATAAAAGTTTTAAAGGTTTTAAAAAAAATTTATACTGTTGTCTGAGGTCAACTTATGACGTTTGCGTGGTTTATACATTCAGAAACATAATGAATAAGTAATAGGCTATTTTCTGTACTGGTTTTGAGGCTCTCTGAAAAACGATCGGTTTTGATGGGCGTGCTGTACAGAAGACTTGGAAGTAAACGCCCACAGCTATGATTGGATAAGATTTGCATATTTAATGAGCTTCAGCTCCCCTTAGTACATGTGGGGATTGTTTTGAAAGCGTCTAGAGAAACGCTCACAAGACTCTCATCTCTCATCCACCTGCGATTGATTGGGATGTTATTTCTGTATCATTTCGCCCGATTATCAGTGAATATAACCACAAACCGTACACACACACACACAGGCGCGCGCACAAGAAAGGTGATAGCCTGTCTGAAAAACACACACCCCGAGACTTTGGGCTTTGCAAGCTGGCGTTACAAGTCCGAGTCAGATCACGAATGAACCTATAACACCTTCTCCAGCCTGTGACAGCATGCTAAGGTATGTAATCAATAGATATCAAACGATCTGTAACAATGCAATACTAACACATATAAAACATGTTTTACTCACATAAGTGTGTTGCACCATTCCTGTCGGATCCAATATAGAAGGCACAGCATTGTGTTTTAATCTCGATATGTTTGCAAATCCAGTTTACAATCTTACGATCTTGTTTACAATCGATTCCACGGTGAAATGAAGCGAACAAGCGCAATGTCTTACGCACGTGAGCTGAAACCATCATGTTTATTGCTCGACCCGTTTAGCTTAATGAATCGGTGGGCGGGCTTGAGGCGGTGCTTCTGCGTCCTACTACGTCAGTGGTCGACATATTCTGAGAGCTCTCGTTTTCTGGGCCTGGTGTCTATAAAAGCTTTTCTTTGACTAACAAGGACGTTTTCAGCTCTGAAACTTACAGGATATTCTTATATCACGATGAACTTTTATATACAAAAGGCTCAAAGGAAAGTTGATTTCTCAATTCATCACCCATTTAATAAAAAAAACAGTGCTGAAAATAATTAACAAAATATTTTTAAAAATCGAATAATATTTTACATAATCATCAGGAACTTAGTCACGCAAGTGCAACAATCATTTCCTGTTAAGTTTCATTATTCACTATCGATCTGTCTACACCAAATGTCCTTTTTGATTATACTACACAGTGTGTTGCATCTTTTTGGGTTATACTACATACCTCACCTAGAGAAAGGATTTAAAAAGAAAACATGGATATTGCTGTAGCCTTCATTGCCCTTGCCGTGCCTGGTTCTGTCTCTTGGTCACTTGGTCTGGATGATGCCACCTTAAAATTGATTTACTAGATGGGAGCTAATTATTTTGACCCTCTAAGCTTTCCAGTGATGGGGAATTGTATGTAGCAAGAAGTCATTCTCCATTGTTTGGAATATGCATACCTAACAACGATGTCCTTGTCCATGACCATTGCAGACCCAGAATGGGAATCCATCCAACACCTCCACAAGGCCCCTACGGACCCAGAGCCAGTCCCAAACCCATTCAAGGACCCAAATCCAGAGCCAAGGCCAGTCTAGTCTGACCATGTGTATGAGCCGGCCCCTATGTCCATCCAGGAGCGTGAGCCTGAGCCAATGTTCATGCCACGTCTATCCAGTTTACAGTCTACTTAATTGCCACTGGTTCCACCCAGTCTCCTAAGCTCTTTTGTCACTGCTGGTTCCGCCTACCTCCCAAGCTCCTTTGTCACCGCTGGTTCCGCCCAGTCTCTTGTCTCCTTTGTCACCACTGGTTAAACACAACTCCATGTCTCCTTTGTAACCACTGGTTCCACCCAGCTCCAAGTTTTCTTTTGTCACTGCTGGTTCCGCCCAGCTCTAAGTCTCCTTCGTCACTGATGGTCCCACCCAGCCTCCCACTCCCTCCCCCTCTGCCAACATCACTCAGTTCCTTGGCCTCGCCTCTGCTGGCTCCTTTCACCCCCTCGGCTCCTCCTTCAGTGGCTCCACCCAGCTGTTTGGATCCGCCTTGGGCTTCCAGGTCCCCAGCTCTAGCCTGGTGTGACGATCCCCTAGCTCCACCTTTGCCCTCTGACCCATCAGCTCCATCGTGGTCCATCATCTCTCTCAGGCTCTGCCGTCACTCTCACTTCGCCTCAGACTTCCGGTTCTCCAGCCACACCTTGACCCTCCATCACTCTGACTCAGTCGGGCTACTCCTTCCCTCCGGTTCTGCCATTGTCCTCACTTCCACCGGCTCTGCCCTGGTCTGCGAACCCCCGTCTCCACTACGGCCCAGTGAGCCTGTGGTTCTGCCTTGGCCTTCCAGGCCTGTGGTGTCCCTCTGGGTATTTGTCTCCTCAGCTCTGCCTGGGTCTTCACCACTAATGGCTCTACCTCTGTCGGTCAGGTTCCTGGCTCCTCCCTCCATCGGTTCCACTGCGGACATTTATCCTGATGGTTTTGCTTTGGATTCCTCTATGGCTCATTCCTCCATCTTCTCTGTGAGATCTTGCTCTGCCTGCTCCTTCTAGGTGTCTTCTGTCTCTGGCTTCTTGCCCACCTCTGTGGCCATTTCATTACTAGAATTGCTGAGTCCAACTAAACTTTGCGAAAATTAAATTTGTTCATATTCTTAAACTCAATAAAATTACATCTTAACCATCAAGACCATTGCTGAAACTAACTAAAGCTAAATTGAAATAAACGTGACAAACATAACAAAAAACTATAAAAACCTTGGTCCGTATATATGATTGAATAGTATAAAAAATGCATGCACATATGTACAGGTAACAAATAATGTTTTTCATTGGTCATGTACAAGCATTGGTAATCATGTGGTGATCTGACTTACTTCAGTGTTTCCAGATTACAGCAAGGATTCTCCAGTGCAGCTGAAAGCAATTTCATTCCTTTGTCACCCAATTCATTCCTGCCCAGATTCAGTTCTCTGAGATGCGAGGGATTTGATTTTAGAGCTGAAACCAGATCTGCACAGCCTTTGTCTGTGATATCACAATTATTCAGCCTGCAGAAAGAATCAGTGATCAACCTGGGTCCTTAGGTTGGGTCCCTAATCTCAGGGTTGTACTCATATTAGCCAGGATACCATTTGTAATTAAGGTTACAAAAGAAAAGTTTATTAAGAATGAGAATATAGCAGGATATTGAGATATATTTAATACTTTTAGAGTTAACCCCAAGGAGTCTGAGCTGTTTTGGGGCTTCTAAACACATTAATGGCAAAAGTGTAGTTACACTGTATTCAGCACAAACTGGGCTACCATAATATGTGAGCAACATGTATGTATGTACATGCTTGTATTTTTAAGAGAAAAATGTTGATGCATGATTTTTGAAAAAATTAAAATGAAGGCCAATAGATATGTGTTCACAAGACTTTTAAACCAATGGGTGTATTTGTCAGGAGTTTTTGCTTCAAACTGATGTGAAAATCATTGAGCCTACTCATTCACATAAAACAATACACTGATTTAAAATTTGTAAGACAGTTTTTCTTCACAAAGCCAGTATGCGAGGAGGCGTGATATCTAATGAATAATGATGAGTATCACCTGAGAGGACAAAAGACAGCATAATGACCTGCATAATGAATGAGCTTCACTGAGAGAGCAAAAAATGCTCTTCTTATTTAGTTGAAATTGTACTTATCTAGTAAATGCATCTTGATTTAAGACTGTTATGAATATTTAGACTAGAAACAAGACAAAAATTACTAAGAGCATTTACATTTTTTTTTACTATTTTTTATGTTTTTGAAAGTAGTTTCATGCTAAAAAAATAATTAAAATTAAGACACAATTTATACAAAACTAAATTCACTTTGAAGAAAGCAATTAACTTTCTACAACATTTTTTTTACTTTCATAAAAACAAAACTCCAGAATCATTTATTTAGAATGTAGTCAACAAAGGCCTATTATATTTTAAATGATCAAAAGATTTGACTACACTTAAAAAATGCTCTTCTTATTTAGTTGAAACATGTTGAAGCATGTTTAAATATTTAGACTCGAAACAAGACAAAAATTACTAAGAAGAGCATTTATTCCTACATTTTTTGTACTATTTTTTGTTTTTAAAAGTAGTCTCATGCTAAAAAAATAAATAATAAAATTAAGATACAATTTATACAAAACGAAATTCACTTTAAAGAAAGCAATTCTCTTTCTACAAAACAAAACAAAAAATCACTTTCTACAACTCCAGAATCATTTCTGACAAACTTTGATATTAAATTTAAAAAATACCATTAGGCTAGAAAAATACGCTTGACTGGTACTACATTTATAGCATCTGAGCAGACATTTGCGAATAAAAGCTTTATTGATGTGACACTAGGTTCTTTTACAATAAATACGTTATAATCTGTCCAAAACAAGCCAAATAAATCTTGTCTAAACAGTCTTGCATGTATGATATTTAATGTTGCAACAGGATTTATATTTAAACGGTCTTTTTGCATTTAATATTCACAGATGCTGACAGAATAAACTGACCTTTCAATCAGCGGCTTAATCCTTTTCTCTTAGAAATGAATAGCTTTTCATGAGGAGAATAAATCCAGGATTATTGTTCAACGTTTCTCAAAACGATGTAGCTGAAGTAACGTTACTGATCTTCACTAGATGTGTTTGTATGAGTTGATGTGTGGGCGTCGACTCTGGATCGCCTCAGTATTTGAATCTGAAAGAGCGCGCTCTGTGTGGGCGTGGTCGCATTAGCGGATAATGAAGTGGCTCGCGGGTGACTGACATAACTCTGTTTTCGAACAGATTATATAAACACAGAATATTTGTTTTCAATTTGGTTTATATTGTTTAAAACCTGACATTTCAGCGTTTCTTTAGACATATGTCTCATGTTTGTGGGACAAGTATTCACTAAGCTAGAGTTCCTTTTCTGAAGACTATCTGAATTAACCTCTTTGACAGAGATGCTGCAGATCGCGCATCATGATTGTTTTCTTTATTTTGCAAAAAGCAAAACATTTTTGTTTTTATTGTGACTGTACAAAAAAAATAGAAACTTGAAATCGGAATTGGGTCACTTGAATCATGCAGTGTAAATGGGGCCAAAGTGTGTGAAACGCTAATCAGCTAATTAATCCAAAACACCTGCAAATGGTTCCTGAGCCTTCAAATGGTCTCTCAGTCTGGTTCAGTAGAATTCACAATTATGGGGAAGACTGCTGACCTGACAGTTGTGCAGAAAACCATTATGGTTTGACCGTTTTACAATCTATTAATTGTGTTTCCAAACTTTAAAATAATACAGTGATAAGTGTTTCAAACATGTTTTATTTTGATACACTTGAAACATGCATTTCGTCCCTTTGAACAAATGACGCACATACTCAGCTCATCGGCTCATCGGTTCTCAGTATGTTGAACGTGTCTGAAAGAAACAGTTCTCAGTTCAGATTCAAAAACTGTTAACTCGAGAACCGCTGTACGTTCGGTAGTACACGTGCATGCTCAGTATCAGCGGCTTGTGAGTTCTCATCAGTTCTCTCAGCACATGTCTCAGTTCAATTAACTGTTGTAGTTACTAGAGTAACATATATTTAAGGCATATATTTAAGGATATTGGTTTATTTCTAGTCAGAGGGACTGTCCGGCATGTCAGAAGTGAGAAACTTTAGTAACTTGTGGATCAGTGCTGACTTGAGACGCGAACTGTTGAGAATGATTCAGTCCGATTTGGTGAACTGGTTCGACATGTTCACTTAAAAGAACCGGTTCAAAAGAACGATTTGTTCGCAAACCAGACATCACTACAGTCATACTGTGTATTTGCTTCATGATTGTGTTTGTATGTTTATACTGTCTATCTTCTACATTGTCTACACAACGTTATGGTTCATTGATTTAAAGGGGTCGTATGATGCGTTTTCATGTTTACCTTTTTCTTTAATGTGTTATGTAAACAGTCTCCTATAAAAAAAAAATTATTCTACCTAAAAGAGAAGGCAGATCCAGACCTAGATAAACCGCCTAGATCGAATTCTCCCTCACCTACCTACGTCACTAGGTGGAAATATTTGCAGAATGCCACCCAAATGCATGCGCAAAGAAAGGACGCGTGGCTTGTAATTGACCCATCAATAAGTCCCGCCCCCCTTATTTACTGTTGCGAACTTGGACAAACAAACAGAGTTGCTAACTGTCTTCCAATGACAGCTGTCAGTGTGAAAACCTTGTCAAATTTTTTTTTGATAAATGTTGAACACAGAAGGACCACCTCTCGTCGAGGAGCATTCAAGTGGGATATATAAAGGATTTTAAAATAAATATGGTGGGTAACGAGTTTAATTTGGAAGTGAGGGTTTACAGATCACAATGCACAGGGGAGAAGTCTCATGTTACGGTCGTCACGATTGCAGATGACAACATCCAGGATCAACACTGTTCATGTACCGCAGGGTAAAATTTTATTAATTTACATTTAACCAGTTTAATACGGAGAGATGCACTGAAATGTAGACCATCGTTTTTGTGTTTTTAACCTACACTGTACATGACGTGAGAACAGTTACATTAGGTTATTTGGCTTAGTATGTTAACATAGACTCTCTAACTAGTAACTTAATGAGAGTATGACAACCAGAAAATTAATGTTTTTGTCTTCATTGGGATTGGGTTGAATCCTTAGGAACAAGATTACTGCACCCATATCATTGGATTTATACAATCATTATATAAATAATGTATATAAAATAAATTCCATTGCCCATTCTCTCAGGATAGCCGGAATCAGTGTTACAGTACCCCAGGCACATGGTTTTACCATTTTTGTAGCATAAACACTATCAAACCGATGAGAGCTTCAGATCTTCCAATGTTTCTCTATGGCGCTGAAACCAAGTTCCGGTCCCCGTGCAACTGATAATCAACTGCCATTGGCTGATATGCATTTGAGGGGAGGGGCTTCAGGAGAAGGATCGGTGGCGGAATACACATAAGGACTAACCTGGCAGGGTAGTGCAACATATGGCAGTCTCTGGGGGGGTTCCAACCTGGTTCCAGGGGGCTCTGTCAAGGGAAGACACGGGGCTAGCCTAGTAGGGTAGCTGGTACCGTGGAAGAATACACATATGGGGTTGCCGTGAGGGAACCGCTACATATGGAACCCAACCTACACGCACGTTTCACAAGCATACAGGTGCAGGCCTAGCGTCAGACGGCCGCAACGTCTGACACCGAAGGGGTGACGGAGGAGCTCGACAGGGTTAGCTGTTTTACGGGAAACACAACTGGAGACAAATAGACACACGGATACTGGCTCTACACGGAGGCTATAGAATCTAGCGAACATGTTAGGTGTCGCCCAGCCCACAGCTCTACATATATCTGTCAGCAAGGCACCTTGAGCCAGCACCCAGGAGGAACCCACACTCCTTGTTGAGTGTGCTCGCAACCCGAACGGGCAAGGCACGTCTTGGGACTGGTAAGCCAAGACGATAGCATCCACTATCCAGTGGGCTAACCTCTGCTTGGAGACAGCCTTTCCCTTCTGCTGGCCTCCGTAACAGACGAAGAATAGCTCTGAGGTCCGAAAGCTTTGAGTCCGGTCCATGTAAGCGCGAAGAACGCAGACGGGACATAACAAAGCCAGGGCTGGGTCTGCCTCCTCCGAAGGCAGCGCTTGCAGGTTCACCACCTGGTCCCGAAAGGGAGCGTTAGGAACCTTGGGAACGTATCCAGGCCGGGGTCTCAGGATGACGTGAGAGTTGGCCGGCCCGAATTCTAGGCACGATTCGTTGACCGAAAGTGCATGCAGGTTTCCTACCCTCTTGATGGAGGCCAATGCCTTCATTGTCTTCATTGACAGGATTTTAAGCTCTATAGACTGCAAAGGCTCAAAGGGAGGGCTCTGAAGTGCTCTGAGCACTAGAGCCAAGTCCCAAGAGGGCATCGAGTTTGGACGAGGAGGATTTAGCCTCCTCGCACCTCTGAGGAACCTGTCAATTAGGTCGTGCTTCCCTAAGGACTTACCTTCAACTGCGTCGTGATACGCTGCTATTGCTGCGACGTACAGCAACGTTCAATGAACAGGTTCCACTTCAAAGCATAGAGGCACCTAGTAGAGGGGAGAAGAGAAGGTGTCCACCACTGCCTGTGGTAGACCACCTAGAACCTCCGCGTCCCGTCCAGGGACCAGACATGGAGTTTCCAGAGGTCTGGACGCGGGTGCCATAGAGTGCCCTGTCCCTGAGAAAGAAGGTCCCTCCTCAGGGGAATCGGCCAAGGAGGGGCTGACGTAAGGAGAGTTAGTTCAGGGAACCAGATCCGGTTGGGCCAGTAGGGCGCAACTAACAAGACCTGCTCCTCGTCCTCCCTGACCTTGCATCGGGTCTGTTCAAGAAGGCTCACTGGGGGAAACGCATACTTGCGTAGGTCCTGGGGCCAGCTGTGCGCCAGTGCATCCGTGCCAGGGTGCCCCCGGTCAGGGAATAGTACCACTGGCAGTGGGTCGAGTCCGGAAAGGCAACAGGTCTACCTGTGCGGCTCAGAAGAGGTCCCATATCAGCTGGACCGCCTGAGGATGGAGTTGCCCCTTTCCCGGAGGTGTCGGCTGCCGTGAGAGCTCGTCGGCTGTCCAGTTGAGCGCACCTGGGAAGTGAATGGCACGAAGCTACCTCAGATGCTTCTGACTCCAAGGGAGGAGGTGGCGGGCGAGTTGGAACATGCAACAGGAGCATAGACCACCCTGATGGTTGATGTACGCAATGGCCGCAGTGCTGTCCGTACGGACCAGTACATGCTTGCCATGTAGCGGCCCCTTGAGGCGGCGCAGTGCCAAGTGTACTGCTAACAACTCGAGGTAATTGATATGCCAATGCAATTGAGGTCCCATCCACAGACCCAAAACTGCATGCCCGTTGTACGTGGCCCCCCAGCCCGTGGAAGAGGCATCCGTGAAGAGCACAGCATGCCTGGACACTTGTTCTAAGGGCACCCCGGCCCGGTGCTGAAAGTTTGGTAGCAGTAAGGAGTCACTGGGACCCGGTACTGACCTCTCTGCCACGCCCACCTCGGGACTCGGCCATGAAGCCAGTGCTGAAGCGGTCTCATATGAAGCAATCCGAGCGGCGTTACCGCGGCTGCAGATGCCATATGCTCCAGCCTTTGAGCTAATTCAAGCAGTTCAACACCGACCGGACTCGCTCCTCCTTGGGGCGCGCAGTCTGGCTGACCAAATCCAGCTCCATACCGAGATAAGAGATCCTCTGTGTGGGACAGAGTTTGCTCTTCTCCCGGTTGACCCGAAGGCCCAACAGGCTGAGGTGACTGAGCACCATATCCCTGTGTTCACACAACTGCTCCCGAGACTGGGCGAGTATGAGCCAGTCGTCGAGATAGTTGAGGATTGCGAACGGCACGTTCTCTGAGTGGAATAATGGCTGCCTCCACGACTTTCGTGAAGATGCGAGGCGACAGGGACAGCCTTCCCAGGACTTTGTACTGATATGCCTTCCCCTCGAAAGAAAAGCGTAGGAACGGTCTGTGTCGAGGAAGGATAAAGACATGAAAGTACGCATCCTTCAGGTCGATCGCTGCGAACCAATCTTGGGGACGGATGCATTCGAAAATGCGTTTCTGCGTTAGCATCCGGAACGGGAGCTTTTCAGGATACGCAGGTCCAAGATTGGCCGTAACCCACCCCTTTCTTGGGTACAATGAAGTAGGGGCTGTAGAACCCCAACTTCATATCAGCTGGAGGAACTCGCTCGACCGCGTCCTTTGCCAGTAGGACATCGATCTCTGACCGCAAGACCTGAGCATCGCTGCTTTACACGGAGGTGAAGAGGATGCCCTTGTCCTTGGGAGGCCGGTAAGCGAACTGAATCGCGTAGTCGAGTCTGATGGTACAGATGAGCCAGCGAGACGGCCAGGGGAGCTGTACCAAGCCCCCAGAGACCGAACAAGCGGGATCAACGGCACCACAGACGTACCCGGGGTGGGGCAGCGAGGTGGAACAGACAGACCCGACTCGGGAGGCCCGGAGGCGGCCCGGAGTGTTGTCTGAGTATTCCAGGGTGGGGCAGAGTGCGGGTGAGAAGGCCCGGGGGCGTTCTCGGGGCCCACACTGCTGCCCCCTGGCGAGGGGAGGGGAGGAAAGAAGCAGCAAGGCCCGGGGGCGTCACACACTGCCAACCTGGCCCTCTTGGGGTTGCTGCTTGGGTTTTGCAGGGGCAGAGGCGGACGCAGGGGGAAGCCATTGGCGAAGAGCAGGCGGAAGTGTTGCCGATGCTGACTGGGTGGAGGCAGCAGCGGGTCGTCAGGGCAGGATGTTTTTGATCGCCTCGATCTGCTTCTTGGCCTTCAGACGAGAACTTAAATGCCCGGGAGGGGAGACGCAGGGCACCACACCAGTCCGCAGCGGTCTTGGGACACAACTGCATCGCCACAGACCGCTCGACTGTGGGGATTCCCACGTAACCCATAGCCGCACCACCATCAAGGGTCGTGAGGACGGAGGAGTCAGTCGATCGTGAATGAGCGTTGTAAGGCGCTGCCCACGACTTCGTGATCTCCTGATGCACTTCCGGGAAGAAAGGCACCGGGGCGGGGCGCTGAGAACCAGCACGGGCCCTTCTGAGAAACCAATCGTCCGACCGTGAGGGTTCGGGACACGGTGGAGGGTTCCACTCGAGCCCGACACTCGTGGTGGCCCGGGAAAGCATAGCCGTAAGCTCTGGGTCGGACTCGGGCAATGCTGTCACACCCGAAGGGGGCAGTGCAGCCGAATCTTCATCCTCAGAGCCCATTAGCTCAACCCCCGATGCTGCAACCGACATCATATCCTCAGCCGGAGCCCCAAAAGAAACGACTGGCACCCCCCGAGAGAGGCCAGCGCACTCTTCAGGAAGCTCCACCGGTGCAGAAGAGGGGGGAGGAGCCATTTGACCCGTCGGGGATGCCCTTACCGTAACCCTCAGATCGCCACCAAGCCCATCAGTCAAAGTAGCAGCCCTCTGCTTTGCAGCGGGAGGACCACTAGATCGGGGGATGCGCAATGGCACTCCACCTCTTTCCAGGTACTGGAGTCTGGACCGTAGCACTGCGATGGTCATGTTCCCGCAGTGGGAACATGAGTCATCCACGAACGCTGCCTCAGCGTGCTGAACGCCCAAACACGCGAGACAACGAACGTGACGTCAAACGGGGACAGAAATCGACCGCACCCAGAAACACACGGTTTGAATGACATCTTGAAAAAGACGAAAGGAAAACTGCTCTTTTAGCGTGCTAAAGCACTCAGGGAGATGACCGCGGCACACAGTACAATAGTGCAAGCCTGTGTGAGCACTCAAAATGGAAACGGCCATCGAACCAACAACTGCTCTGGATCTCAGTTGAAGCGGCCACCCGCTGAAACGCGCCGTCACACCCACACTGGAAGCAGTCATTCCTCTCGAGACTCAAAACACTCTTCGTAGACACAGCTGTGACACTGTTCGGCTCCGACATTCTTATTTATACCCGCACTGCGGGACGGAGCGTGGAATGCGTGGATCGCATGCCAATCTCCATTGGCTCGTTTTTAAACACACTCGAAGTAGATTGGTCTCTGAAACCAGATCCCAATTCGTCTGTCAGTTCCGACGTACGTCGAACGTGACCGACTGAAAGGGAACTGAGCGTTTTAGAAAGATGGGGCATAGAGGTGCTGCAATAATGCACAGTATGTGAAAATAATGTATTTTTTTAACATTAAAATATGGTAACATATTCTATTACACCAAATACACAAAATAATGATCTTTGAAAATAACATCATATGCCTGTTTTATGTGTTAAATGGTTTGTCCCTGGGTGAGGAGCCAGGGCTATAAAAAGAAAATCTGCTCTCACCTCAGTGTCTCTCAGTAGGCAGATGAGTCAGTGTGCTTTTTGAAGAACCACAAGTAAGTCAAACCCCTTTGTATGTAGTTTATACGTGTTTGTATTGTATATTGTTGTTTTTTTATTGTTGTTTTTTGTTATTTTGTTTCTCCTCAGTGTAAATAAACATCCACTTTGCACAGTGCAGTTACAAGTCGAGCCATCTTCTCTCTCTGTCTTTAACAATTTTTTTTTTTTTTTACATCTCAGACTCTTGCCACCTCCAAGAGGGGTGCTGCAAAGGGTTATGGTAATCTAAGCTAGTATACTGAGCAGTTTAAGAAAGTTTCATTTAACCCTCTTTAGCCTCATTTATTTATATTAGGTTTTGGGGAGGGGTGGTCATTGTGAAGAATATAAATATTTAATAGAATTTACATAAAACAGAATATAAACTGGGTCTTAAATAAATGTGTGAATCATCATGAACTTACTTAAGCGTCTCTAATTTACAGTGAGGATGCGCCAGTCCAGCAGACAGATGTTGCAATCCTGAATCTCCTAGTTTATTGCCAGATAGATCCAGTTCTCTCAGATGTAAGGCAGATATTTTCAGAATTAATGCCAGAGTTGTGCAGCTGACATTGGTAATATCACAATACATAAGCCTACAAACAAAGCAACGACAGAGTCAGTAATTGTAATAGCATCTCAGACTATGAACAAATTGATCATGTACAAACCCACAGATTAAATGTTTCAAATAATTGATGTATAAAATGATTTCAAGCTTCTTGTTATGTCCTTTAAAACCACTAGAAAAAATAAAACATCCCTTATGATCAACTGTGTGCAAAGGATGTTATTATAAAAGCCTGTAAGCCATATGATTGTTTATAAATTCTTGGAAATCACTGGTATCTGGAATTTGATTACAGTACTTCTTACTCCTAATGTGAGAGTAGACTACTAGATAAGCTAAATATGGCTTTTTTGTTGTTGATATTTTGTCTCTTTACTGTGCTTACATTGTAAAACAAAGTATCAGGAATTTACCAGATTAAAGAGTATACTTTTAATACATATTTAAATAGCTAAAAAATATAAGATAATTTGCTTGTTAATGTTTACTAATTAAATTATTAAATATTACATAATTATTAACAGATCATTACTTAATTAAAATGCTTACAAATATCATTAAACTTTCAATTCATATGATCATGCATTTCTACAAATAATGAAGTAGTTTCAGCTTTGGGTACTGTAAAAACTTGAACAAATATTTAATAAATTATTTGTAAAAAAAAAAATGTATAAATAGTAGGCTAAATAGTACAACCCCAAATCAGAAAAAGTTGGGACAGTATGGAAAACGCAAATTAAAAAAAAAAAGTGATTTCTAAATTTACTTTGACTTGTATTTCATTGCAGACAATATGAACACAAAATATTTCATGTTTTGTCTGGTCAACTTCATGTCATTTGTAAATATGCATCCTTTCCTGTCTTTCAGACCTGCAACACATTTAAAAAAAACTTGGGACAGGAGCAATTTAGGGCTAGTAATGAGGTAAAATGGTTAAATAATGATGTGATTTGAAACAGGTGATGTCAACAGGTGATTGTAATTATGATTTGGTACAAAAGCAGCATCCAAGAAAGGTCTAATCCTTTAAGAGCAAAGATGGGCCAAGGATCGCCAGTTTGCCAACAAATACGTGAGAAAATTATTGAAATGTTTAAAAACAATGTTCCTCAAAGAAAGATAGGAAGAGATTTGGATATTTCACATTCAACAGTGCATAACATAATTAAAAGATTCAAGGAATCTGGAGGAATTTCAGTGCGTAAAGGACAAGGGCGCAAGCCTAAGCTGAACAACCGTGATCTCCGATCCCTCAGGCGGCACTGCATCAAGAATCGTCATTCATCTATAAGCGATATCACCACATGGGCTCAGGACTACTTTGGCAAACCTTTGTCAAGTACCACAATACGTAGTTACATCCACAAATGCCAGTTAAAACTGTACTGTGCCAAAAAGAAGCCCTATGTTAACAGTGTCCAGAGGCACCGTCGACTTCTCTGGGCTCGGAGGCATCTGGGATGGACCATCACACAGTGGAAACGTGTACTGTGGTCAGATGAATCAGTATTTGAGGTATTTTTTGGGAGGAATGGACGCTGTGTGCTCCGGACCAAAGAAGAAAAGGATCATCCAGACTGTTACCAGCAACAAGTCCAAAAGCCAGGGTCTGTCATGGTATGGGGTTGTGTCAGTGCCCTTGGCAAAGGTAACTTGCACTGCTGTGAAGGCACCATTAATGCTGAAAAGTACATAGAGATTTTGGAGCATAATATGCTGCCTTCAAGAAGACATCTTTGCCAGGGACGTCCATGCATATTTCAACAAGACAATGCAAAACCACATTCTGCACACATTACAAAGTCCTGGCTGCGGAGGAAGAGGGTACGGGTACTTTACTGGCCTGCCTGCAGTCCCGACCTGTCTCCAATAGAGAATGTGTGGGGCATTTTGAAGCGCAAAATGCGACAATGAAGACCCTGTACTGTTGCCCACCTTAAGACTTGTTTGCAGGAAGAATGGGACAAAATTACACCTGAAACACTTCATCACTTGGTGTCTTCAGTCCCTAAACGTCTTTTAAGTGTTGTGAAAAGGAATGGCAACATTACAAAGTGGTAAATGCTTTACTGTCCCAACTTTTTTTGAAATGTGTTGCAGGTCTGAATGACAGGAAAGGATGCATATTTACAAATGACATGAAGTTGACCAGACAAAACATGAAATATTCTGTGTTCATATTGTCTGCAATGAAATACAAGTCAAAGTAAATTTAGAAATCACTTCTTTTTTTTTTTTGCGTTTTCCATACTGTCCCAACTTTTTCTGATTTGGGGTTGTATGTGTGTGTGTATACACACATACAACAAATGAAGAACAAATGTGTGACCTTTACAGACTGGGTTTATGATTTAATGAATATATTAACAGTGATTAAATTGACCAATTAAGCAAATTATATTAATATTTTGTATATATATATATTATAGTAATATTTGACTTGAAATTTAAAGACATTTAGCAAATGTAACAAATAAGCTTTTAATTATTGTATACTTTCTTTTCTAATCATTTGTAGATTTGTAGAAGTGCTTGATCAAATGAATTGAAAGTTTAATGACATTTGTAAGCATTTTAATTTATATTAAATAATAATTAATCATTATGTAATGTTTAAAAAGTTCATTTGTAAACATTAACAAGCACATTATGTATTTCTAGCTCAAGGTCAGCACTTGTGTGGTGGCTAAGCTTAACAATTGGCCCAATTAGAAAAGGGAAGCGACACGTAGTAAACTAGATGAGTGCTTCCCCACCAGCGAGCGGGCCCAGTCACTTAGGGTTAGTTCACCCAAAAATGAAAATCTTGTCATCAATTACTGAAAAAAAACTGCGAAAAAAAACCTAAATAACGACTTATATAGTGATGACCGATTTCAAAACAATGCATCATGAAGCTTCGAAGCGTTATGAATCAGTGAGTCGATTCAGCGGTTTGGATCGCCAAAGTCACGTGATTTCAGCAGTTTGGCACACGATCCGAATCATGATTCGACTCGCTGATTCATCACGCTTCAAAGCTTCATGATGCTGTGTTTTGAAATCGGTCATCACTATATAAATCGTTATTTAGGTTTTTTTTGCACACAAAAACTATTCCCGGCGCTTCATAAAGTTATTGTAGACCCACTGTAGTGAGATGGACTTTGTAATGACGTCTTTAGTACCTTTTATGGGTCTTGAGAGTGTAAAGTGCATTGTGCCAATGGAGGCCTTTCTGAGCCATTGGATTTCAACTAAAATATCTTAATTTGTGTTCCGAAGATGAACCGAGGTCTTACAGGTGTCGAACGACATAAGGGTAAGTAATTAATGACAGAATTTAAATTTTTGGGTGAACTAACCCTTTAAGACAAACCTCCCTTTCTTTCCTGACCTCCACAACAAGATCTAAAGGTCGTGGAAATCCCTGATCCACAGATCTGTCTCTTTGGGTCACTAAGCTAACGGCTTAGGCCATCGGCCATTCCATGGCTGCCATGGTGACTACAGAGAGGCACCTGTAGCTAAATCTGTCAGGAATCAAAAAAGAGGGGAACAAAATTCTGCATGATGCCCTGGTCTTGCCCTCTGGCCTATTCAGTAACTCTGTGAGTATAGGTTTCAGGCAGCAAAGAAACAGTTGGAGGCGTGTCAGCAGTTCATCACATAGCAGGCTGGGTCTTCTCCCTCCTGTCCTGGAACAGAAGGCCAGTGTGACTGCCCATGTCCCCCTCATAAGGATTGGGGGTCCGGGCGCCACACCCAGTCCCATCTAACCTCTGGCGAGGTTTTCCGCCCCATCTTGGTCGGTTCCTGCCACAAAGCTGTTTCAGGGCACCAAGTTGGTTTCCCTACAAACAAGAATGTAAAACTGGTTCCTCTTTCGGAGAGTTTGGCAGCATGGAAACTTCTGCCAAACGTCTCCCTTGGGTTCTGATAACTATAGAGAAAGGTTACAGGATTCAGTTCAAGTCTTGTTCTCCGCATTTCAATGACACTTTCTCCCAGATCTCAGGGGCTATGATATGTTGGTGCTGACGGACAACATTGGTAGTCGCCTACATAAATCACCAGGGCAGGCTGTGTTCAGGCTGGGTCAGCAGATCCTGCTATGGGCGAATAGCAAACTGCTCTCCCTGAAGGCAGTTTACATCCCAGGACACCTGAAAGCAGGAGCAAACATCCTGTTGAGGCAGGGGCTGAGGCCCAGGTCTGTCAGGAGGGGTTATGCCTACTACTAGTAGCCCCATTCTGGCCAGCCGAGTATGGTTTGCAGACATGGTATCTCTCCTGGAAGGCTCTCCTAGGGAGATTCCCACAGGAGGGACCTTCTGTCCAGGTTTGAGGGATGGTCTTTCACCTCTGATCTGGAAATTGTGGGTCTAGCCCAATTACCAGAGTATAGATACATACATTAGGGCTTATTCAACAAGATAGCTGTATGCTCTTAAATGGAATCTTTTGTATTGTGGTGTGAACAGCGCAATCTTAATCCAGTTGACTGCCTGGTTGATTCAGTACTGGAGTTTCTTTAAAGGGTTAGTTCACCCAAAAATGAAAATTAGTCCATGATTTACTCAAGTCATCCTAAGTGTATATGACATTCTTCTTTCAGACGAATAAAAGTTATATTTAAAAAGTCCTGGCTAATCCTTGCATTATAATGGCAGCGAATGGTTGTCTCGTTTATGAAGTCCAGAAAAGTGCATCTATCCATCACCACACGGCTCCGGGGGGTTAATAAAGGCGAAGTGGCGCATTTGTGTAAGAAAAATATCCATATTTAAAACTTTACAGACTAAAATAACTATCTTCCGGTGGAAAGCCGTACGCAATTCGACTTACAGCAAAAGAGTAACCCCTGACAGGAGCATCGCAAGCTTTGACGCCTCTCGTGGATAGGGCTGGGCAACAAACTCAAGTCCCTCTTCTCTTATATAGAAATCCTCCAGCATTTCTCTTTAAAAATTCTCGTTTTAGACTCTAATTCATGAACAGAGTTTTGTATTGCTCTATCCTCTGCGCTTCTGCGTTCATCAATACGCATGCGACAAGGGTTCAAGGGTCAAAGGTTACTCTTTCACCGTAAATCGATGCTTACGGCAATCCGCCAGAAGTTAGTTATTTTAGTCTATAAAGTTTTAAATATGGATATTCTTCTTACAAAAACACTTCGCTTCAGAAGGCCTTTATTAACCCCCCGGAGCCGTGTGGAGCAGTTATATGATGGATAGATGCACTTTTATGGAGACAACAATTCACTGCCTTTATAATGCTTGGATTAGCTTTTTTAATATAACTCTGATTGTATTCGTCTGAAAGAAGAATGTCATATACACAGAGGATGGCTTGAGGGTGAGTAAATCATGAGCTAATTTTCTTTTTGGGTGAACTAACCCTTTAAGAGCGTCTCTCAGCTGGACTGACCCCCACTACCCTGAAGTTGGCCGCTATTTCGGCTTGCCACAACCACACTGGGAAAACATGTCTTGGTATCCCATTTCTAGACATCTGAGGCCTATCTACAGACCGCGGGTTCCGGGTTCCGGATTCAGATAGCAGTATCGCTTTGCCTCTAGGTTCTAACTGAAGTGTGGCTGCTTCAAAGGCAATGCAATAACACAGCTTCTCATTCCCATTCTCAGGGAACTGAATTATATACATAATCCTGAGATGCTCAATGCCATTCATTGCTAAACTTCTTATGTTTTGCCAAATTTACTTTCCCTCTGTTTCCTATATTTCGTTATTTAAACCATCCA
Source organism: Gobio occitaniae (assembly GCA_033150135.1). Classification (NCBI taxonomy): domain Eukaryota; kingdom Metazoa; phylum Chordata; class Actinopteri; order Cypriniformes; family Gobionidae; genus Gobio; species Gobio occitaniae. The sequence goes on from JARQWZ010003451.1 coordinate 159,701, forward strand.
TTTATGATAGGTAGACTTTCATATATTTTATTCTTGATATCAAAACATTGAGAATAACATAAAGATGATTTAGAGGATGTACAGTGGGTAGACCTTTTCCCCTAAACACCACACTAAAAAGAAAAAAAAG